>CM036257.1:26051519-26069019 GCA_020698575.1 Bostrychus sinensis
AAGGACTTTTCTTCATTAATGATGTAAAAGTAAAAGATATCTGATGGTCTCCTGGCCTGGCACTAATAGAGTAGTTATTAAAAACATTTCCTTTTAGTCAGATAATGTTTTTAAAGTTTGTAAAAAGTGCAATTCTGTTCTAGAGGCGACCAAAACTGGTATAAAAATAAGAACAAAAGCACAATATATCCCTTTTATACCATATAATTCCTTAAGACAAGATGGCAGTACTGGTCAGAGAGATGATTCTCTCTTAGGCCCAAAATACACAGGATGTGTCGGGTGCAGCTGCGAGTCTACTGACGTCAGACCCACACTGCAGAGTCTTGAGGTTGTACACACTGCTGGCAGCTCTAAAGCCTTTCCAAAAGTCAATATAAGAGTACAGCCACAGTGAAAGTCCGAGTTCACGGTCTATCTGACCCAGAAATCCATTAAACATAAAAAAAATGCATCAGGTCTGTAATGTGTTCATGGTAGTTGCCTTTATATAACAATATGTGCTTATTTTGGGTGCGAGCGTGAGCGTCAGAGCCCAGTTTGACACGTCCGTCGAGCCTCGCGTCTAGTGTGGCTGCTCTGATCTGCTGAGCTGGGCGCTGAAGTGAAAACAGCTCCCTGACACTGTCGCCACGCTGCACTTACACATCCATTGTGTAGGGAAGAGACGGGACAGACAAGGACAAAATAATTAGGATACACACATTTAGAGCAGTGACTTCACACAAAGTACCTCCTCAGAAAACATTTGGCTTAAAAAAACATCTTTAATGAACTAAAATTACTCGTATAACATTACTGCAACAAGGGCTAGACCAGGTTTAACCCAGGACTAAACAAGGTTTAAACCAGCCCAGGACTAAATCAAGTCTACACATGGTCTAAACCAGAACTAAACCAGTCCAAACCAGGCATGAAACAGGTCTAAATCAGGCTCACAACATGTGCTGCTGCAACGCTGCAGTGGGTTTGTTTGGTTGCTGTGGGGGAGGTGTGAGCTGAACAGGACTGGGCCGTGACGGGGGAGAGGCGTGGTCAGGTGAGAAGGGAGTGGTCAGGTGAGGAGGGGGGCGGGGTCAGGTGAGGAGGGAGTGGTCAGGTGAGAAGGGAGTGGTCAGGTGAGGAGGGCGGGGGTCAGGTGAGAAGGGCGTGGTCAGGTGAGAAGGGAGTGGTCAGGTGAGGAGGGCGTGGTCAGGTGAGAAGGGAGTGATCAGGTGAGGAGGGGGGCGGGGTCAGGTGAGAAGGGAGTGGTCAGGTGAGAAGGGCGTGGTCAGGTGAGAAGGGAGTGGTCAGGTGAGAAGGGCGTGGTCAGGTGAGAAGGGAGTGGTCAGGTGAGGAGGGCGTGGTCAGGTGAGAAGGGAGTGATCAGGTGAGGAGGGGGGCGGGGTCAGGTGAGGAGGGAGTGGTCAGGTGAGGAGGGGGCGGGGTCAGGTGAGGAGGGAGTGGTCAGGTGAGAAGGGCGTGGTCAGGTGAGAAGGGAGTGGTCAGGTGAGGAGGGCGTGGTCAGGTAAGATGGGAGTGATCAGGTGAGGAGGGGGCGGGGTCAGGTGAGAAGGGCGTGGTCAGGTGGGAGGGGCAGACATCGGTGAAACAAGACGTTTCTGTCCTTTCAGGAAGTCAGTGTAAATAAATAGAGGTTTACTCAAACATGCGTGAATGAAACAAAAACACAACTCCAGGTATGTTTTTGATAAAGGAACAACATTCAAACATGGTAGAAAGCTCAGAAAAGTCTTTTTTGCATAATAGTGCCCCTTTAAAGGTACTATAAGCAGCAGCACTCATACTGGTTTGAAAACGGTAGTGCAGTCTAAATCAGAACAATGGTCTCTTTTCTGATTGGATTATTGTCAATGCAGTTTTATAATTATGTAAAATGTATTTTTAAATGTTAATAACTCAACGGTACCATTGTTATAAGTAAAACTAATATTTGATTTAAACATGTTTACATCAAATCTTGGGACACATGTGGGTCATTTTGATGAAATATAAAAAATATATACTTGTCATAGCACCTTTAAGTAGATTACTTGGGTGAAAGTATCTTTCCACGTCTGTGTCCCAGAATGCACTGTGTGATTTGAGTGTGAGTCTTTGGCTGCTGGTGTGTAGGATGCTCTGGTGTATCCTGAGCTCCTGTCTCCTCATAGAAGTCTCGTCTCTCCTCACTGCTGCATTAAGAGCTTTGGGACAGTGGTAAAGATAGCACATGGTTAAAATCTTGCAATGGTAAAGAATCCACACAAAAAATACCTTCATAACTGAGAGCAGCCATTGAGGAAAAAAAATACATAATATATCCAAAAACAAGGCTCAGACGAGAGAGTCCAGCACAGAAAAGTTTAAACAAACAGAGGTCATGTCCTGTCCCCACAGAAGCCCCTGAACTCATCCAAACATGACCTTTTATAATTTCTGATAACACTAATTTCTATATATCCTTGAAAATAACCAGTTATTATTCATCTAGACAGTTGCTACTCAATTTTAATTTGTAAACAAACATATTGGACCATCCCAATTGAACTGGTGCCAACCCCTGCACCTGCTGTGGACGCTCAGATTGTCACAGCCTCAAAAGTTGATCCAGGTTTTTATTATGGAGTTACATAAACCATTAAACAGTGGAAATGTATAACCCATGATGTAATGTAGGTAGCCTGTGACACGCCCATCAGGTTATGTTTCCCTTTATTCTGATGTCATCAACATTTAACCACACCCACTAAACTGCCTCCCCTAGTGGCAGTTACAATAAACTACAATCAGGAACCAAATTAAACTCTATCCCTCTTTGTGTATTTTATCTTCTCTACAGTGAGGCCCAGTGTGTTTCCCTCACAGTTACAAAGTCACACATGACATTATCATGACACTGCAAACACTCACAGTACTGAAGTTTTTTACTATCTAACTATTCTTCATAAAGCCGCTAAAAATCGATGCATATGAGAGAAATTTTGAATCAGTGCGGAAAAAAATTAATCGCGATGTCCTTTTAACCAGCGTGCAGGCCACCAAAGTATAACGGTGCGTAATCTGACTCACATGTTTGGTGCTAGACATCATCACCTGGCCATTTTACAGAAGAAAAACATGAATTTTTATCAAGTTTTAGTTTACAGGACTCGTAAAATCATTAGCCCAATGTGCTGGAAAAGACTGCACAAGAGCTTCATTACTCGGAGCGGCTCAGAAGAGCGCTCCCTCAGCTCTCGCACAGACGGAGGAGCGCGCACACAGCGCACAGGGAAAAACAACAACAACCCCAGGGCAAACGGCAAGAAAGACACCTCTGAAGGTTTTATTTAAGCAACACCTGTTCACTTCGTTTGCCATTGTTCAGAAAGTAGCTTGTTGTTAGCAGCGAGCTAAAGCAAAGCTAAGTGGCTAACAACAGCTAAAGTTTATCTGAAGTTTCAGTGGCCCCTCCCCCGAAGCGTTTCCATGGAGAACAGTGTCTTTACTGAGGATGTCTTTCCTCACTGATATTTTTATAAGACCTGACTTATATTAGGCCCATTATAAATGACTGAGAGTAGAAAGGTGTTAATAAAAGTGGCTAACAAATTATTTTATATATTTTTGTTATTTTTACATGTCACTGTTTTAAGATCTACTTTTTAAATTTGATTTCAGTTAATAAGAAATGTACAACAATTTAATTTTGATAAGGAAACACAAATAGGCAATGAAAAAAAAATCCTTTTGGTCATAATTGTACTTTAATCTGCAAATAAAAATCGTAAAAAATCGTAATTGTGAACATAAAATCACAAATTGAATTGAATCATGACTTCAGTGCATTGTTACATCCCTAATAATGAATATATGAAATTACACAAAGCTTGATTATACACATAACCAGCAAAACATGAATAACACATATTCTCTAAGCTTGAGTGTGCCTTTAATTTTTAGCATAAAGGCATAAGAAAACCAACCCTCGGTGTTACCAGTCTTACAATGACCTAAAGTAACAACATTTATAACTTTTTTTTAACTCATTAACCTTTTCACCATTGCCCAAAGTTGCCTCTTTTGGGTAAAAACATCTCTAACCACTCAGTGGCGGCAAATACAAACTACTACTACTATTGTTTCTTTAGTGACCCCTTGTGGCTGGAGTTCACATTCACAGAGCCAACAAACCAACAGACAACGCCTCCAAAAACATAAACTATGTGACAGAGAACAATTTTTATTTAGTTTTTATTTTATTTTATTCTGTAATCGGTCAAGATTGAGCCTATGTAGATGTGTTAGATACAGTGACATATTAAAACTGTATAATTATGGCTTCAGGCGCTTTTTGTTTATATAATTAAATGCAATAGTGATGTTTTTTTCACACTTGCATACCTCCCAGTGTTGAAAATGACTTCTTCTTCCTGCAGTTTTCTCGTCACTGTCATTTCACAAATAAGACACGGCAAAGAAGCTCTGGAGCAGATGGAGAAAAAAAGATCACATGAAGTAAAGCCTTGGACACAGATGGTAATTAGCTTTACTGAGCCTGACAGTAATGACCTCCTCTCTGTTTTGATTGGCTGTCAAAGTCATGTCAACTTAATGACCAGTGTCTGCCTCCTGCTCCTCCTGCCTCCTGCTGCCTCCTGCTGGCTCCTGCCTCCTGCTCCTCCTGCTGCCTCCTGCCTCCTGCTCCTCCTGCTGCCTCCTGCTGCCTCCTGCCTCCTGCTGCCTCCTGCTGCCTCCTGCCTCCTGCCTCCTGCTCCTCCTGCCTCCTGCTGCCTCCTGCTGCCTCCTGCCTCCTGCCTCCTGCCTCCTGCTCCTCCTGCTGCCTCCTGCTGCCTCCTGCTCCTCCTGCCTCCTGCTCCTCCTGTCAGCGCTGGCTGTGGTTAAGTTCCTGAGGGTCTGGGTTAAAAAGTAAAAGTAAAGTACTGTACTTTCCTCCTCTGCATCCAAAAATACACTTCTTCTGCTGCGTAGGTATCTCGTCTGGTATCTCCTCGCTCCTGTCTCCTCCATCCTCGCTCCTCTCTCCTTCATCCTCGCTCCTGTCTCCTCCATCCTCGCTCCTGTCTCCTCCATCCTCTCTCCTCCATCCTTGCTCCTCTCTCCCCTCTTTTCACCCCTCTCACCTCTCTCATCCATCCTCTCTCCTCCATCCTTGCTCCTCTTTCCTTTCTCCTCCATCCTCTTTCCTCTATCCTTACTTCTTGCTCCTGTTTTCCATCCTTTCTCCTCCATCCTCTCTCCTCTCTCCTCACCCCTCTCTCCTCCATCCTCTCTCTTTCATCCTTGCTCCTCTCTCCTCCTTCCTCTCTCCTCACTCCTCTCTCCTCCATCCTTGCCCCTCTCTCCTCTCTCGTCCTTCCTCACCCCTCTCTTCTCTTTCCTCCATCCTTGCTCCTCTCTCCTCACCCCTCTCGCCTCTCTCCTCCATCCTCTCTCCTCTATCCTTACTTCTTGCTCCTCTTTTCCATCCTCTCTCCTCCATCCTCTCTCCTCCTTCCTCTCTCCTCTCTCCTTCATCCTTGCTCCTCTCTCCTCCTTCCTCTATCCTCACTCCTCTCTCCTTCATCCTTGCTCCTCTCTCCTCCTACCTCTCTCCTCACTCCTCTCTCCTCCATCCTTGCTCCTCTCTCCTCCTTCCCCTTTCCTCTCTCCTCACTCCTCTCTCCTTCATCTTTGCTCCTCTCTCCTCACCCCTCTCTCCTCTTTCCTCTCTCCTCACTCCTCTCTCCTCCTTCCTCTTTCCTCTCTCCTCCTTCCTCTTTCCTCTCTCCTCACTCCTCTCTCCTCCATCCTTGCTCCTCTCTCCTCCTTCCTCTCTCCTCCTTCCTCTTTCCTCTCTCCTCTCTCCTCACTCCTCTCTCCTCCATCCTCTCTCCTCCTTCCTTGCTCCTCTCTCCTCCTTCCTCTCTCCTCACTCCTCTCTCCTCCTTCCTTGCTCCTCTCTCCTCCTTCCTCTTTCCTCTCTCCTCTCTCCTCACTCCTCTCTCCTCCATCCTCTCTCTTCCTTCCTCTCTCCTCTCTCCTCACTCCTCTCTCCTCCATCCTCTCTCCTCCCTCCTCTCTCCTCTCTCCTCACTCCTCTCTCCTCCATCCTTGCTCCTCTCTCCTCCTTCCTCTCTCCTCACTCCTCTCTCCTCCATCCTCTCTCCTCTCTCCTCACTCCTCTCTCCCCCATCCTCTCTCCTCCCTCCTCTCTCCTCTCTCCTCACTCCTCTCTCCTCCTTCCTCTCTCCTCACTCCTCTCTCCTCCATCCTCTCTCCTCCCTCCTCTCTCCTCACTCCTCTCTCCTCCATCCTTGCTCCTCTCTCCTCCTTCCTCACTCCTCTCTCCTCCATCCTTGCTCCTCTCTCCTCCTTCCTCTCTCCTCTCTCCTCCTTCCTCTCTCCTCTCTCCTCACTCCTCTCTCCTCCATCCTCTCTCCTCTTTCCTCTCTCCTCACTCCTCTCTCCTCTTTCCTCTCTCCTCACTCCTCTCTCCTCCATCCTTGCTCCTCTCTCCTCCTTCCTCTCTCCTCTCTCCTCACTCCTCTCTCCTCCATCCTCTCTCCTCTTTCCTCTCTCCTCACTCCTCTCTCCTCACTCCTCTCTCCTCCTTCCTCTTTCCTCTCTCCTCACTCCTCTCTCCTCCATCCTTGCTCCTCTCTCCTCCTTCCTCTCTCCTCACTCCTCTCTCCTCCATCCTTGCTCCTCTCTCCTCCTTCCTCTCTCCTCTCTCCTCACTCCTCTCTCCTCCATCCTTGCTCCTCTCTCCTCCTTCCTCTCTCCTCTCTCCTCACTCCTCTCTCCTCACTCCTCTCTCCTCCTTCCTCTCTCCTCTCTCCTCACTCCTCTCTCCTCCATCCTTACTTCTTGCCCCCCACTCCTCTCCTTATCTTTCTGCAGGTCTTTATGCCAGATGCCCCTCCTGACCCTTTCCATTTACCTGTGCCTTGGGACTGACACATATTGTTCAGTTTCTGGTGCCTTAATTCTTTCTTTAGACAATAATAAATCTAACCTTTAACCTCCCGCACACTTTGCATCTCGAAAAAAAAATTCAGTAATGGGCCATTTACCAGTTACCCTGAAAGGATAAGCTTTTGGAGGAAATCTCTTTCTTTTTGAACACATAATCTTGTATGAAGGCCAACCAGACAATTACCTTTCTAGTTTCTGTCATTTCTATGGGGCAGACGATTAAACTGCCTCTGAACACTGCACACTCAACTAAAACGGAGAGATCTGTGTAGCCTCGCCCTCTCCTTCTAGCAATGCAGTCTGAAAAAAAAAAAAAAAATCAGATAAAGAAAGCATTGTTCCATAGCAGAGTGACAGAGAGTAATGGATGTACAGTTAGTTAATGAATATTAAATAGCTCTACTGTGGGAGTGAATGGTTATCTGTCTCTGAGCCCATTAACTGACTTGAAAGCATACATAATTATTTGTATTTGAAAAAAAGAAAAACACTTCCACTACTCCTCTTATCAACACTGAATTAATTGCTTTCTGAGTTTTCTACCATGTTATAATGTTCCCTCATCAAAAACACACCTGGAGTTATGTTTTGTTTCATTCACGCCTGTCTAAGTAATCCTCTATTCCCTGGCACGGCCATTCTGAGCCCTCAAAATGCTCGGTTCAACAAACCTCCGCCTCTCCCACGAAACCCCGCCCACTCCAGGAAGCAATGACCAATCCACAACCCCTCTACATCCAGTCTGCTCTCATTCATTTATCCAAAAATGGCTTTGTTTCCACTGATTCCTCACAGACATTTTTCATTTTGTAGTAAATTAGCATCACACAAAACATTTAAGGAAGAGAAGTGCTCTTTTTCTTTTATTATATGTTCAAATAACAGCAACGCTTTGCCCTCTGCTGGTCTCTTCGCTTGTTTCTTTATGGCACCAGTGGAGTTCTTATTTTTTTTTTAAGTTTTCTTTTATAATGCTTTTAAAGGTTGTAAAACATTCACTGCTGCCCTGGAGGTGACCAAGATTGGTTTAAAAATATCAATAAAAACATAATATATCTCTTGTCCGCCCATGCACAAAGCAGCAGAAATTGGCTACAGCAGTTTTCTAGAATAAATTTCTCAGTCAAAAACTACACCTTTTGAATCAGCGTAGACAAATACAGAATGTCTTTAATTCTGAGACAAGACCAAAACCTTGATAATGCTGTAAAATAATCCAAAATCTTATACAATCTTTATCTATAATAACTATCTATAATGAAAGCGCAACGCCGTCACATTATAACTGCATTAATTTTACATGAGTTCTCTGGTACAGGACATATATTAAATACCTTCTGGTGCTGGCAGTGCGCTCAAATCCCCGGTGAATGGAGCTCCCTGACACGCGCAGCTGTATCTCACGCCCCATTGGCTGCGGACTGGAGGCTGGGGAAGCGCAGCTATGTACAGCCTCGGCTCATACAGAAGGATCTACAGTGCGCTCACGGCTGGTGCGCACTAAGCATCTCTCTGCAAGCCTAAAAAAAAAAAAAAAAAACAAACAAAACAAAACCGGGGATAAGTTCATGCGCAGCGGGAAAGCGATGGATTCCTCTGCAGTTTCTCTTCTCCTGGACTATCACGTTACATTTTCAACAAAAGTCGTTTAACATCCAAGGATTTTTGTGCTTATTTTTGGCGACAGAAAAGGAAACACCTTTCTGACTGTGGCGTGTGAACTTTACGCACACATTCGCACGCATTTTCTTTCTGATTGCGTGATGGATTAGCGCCGCTACCGTGTCTCTTGTTCCATTTTTTCGTGCGTAAAAATTCGCTTTGGACATGACGGACTTTAACAATCGGAGCGAAACCAGCGCGCGTCGCAGTGACTACGTGTGGCAGTACGAGTACTACGACGACGAGGAGCCCGTGTCTTTTGAAGGACTCGGAGCGCACAGATGTAAGTCACGCACGCTTTCCATCAATCACCTCTGCGCACGCAATAGGCTGGATAATAGTTTGTATCATTAACACAGAGATAAAGCGCCTCGTTGCCCCGATCAAAGGGAGCTTCTTCATAATGAGCAATGTCAATCACCATGGCGCATGCATTAGTCAGTAATTCAATAATGTCAGTGTCAATTTGCAAGACAAAGAGGCAAAAACATGTATATTTATTGTAGCTTTGAGGTTCAAATGTTAGGTCTGGACTTAACCTGTTTATGAATTAACACATTTCTTCCAGTAGTAAATAATTTTTGTGTTTTACTAAAGATTAAAGCTGCTACATTATTCTTATTCTTGCACTGTAAAACATCTTCAAACAAACCTGGTCAGCAGTGAAATTAAATTGACTGTAATATACACAGGTAACATATAGAATACATACAATAAGAGTATTGTTACTTCAAAATAATATTCAAGTAGAAGTAAAAAGTATGTTTCAATCAGTGGTGGAATGCAACAAAGTAAAGATATTTTCATGTCTCTGTATTTTAACCAGATTTTACTGAAGTAAAAAAGGGGTAATTTTGCTTTTACTTCACTACATTTTAGAGCAAGTATCTGCACTTTTTACTCCACTACATTTTTGAACTGGTTTGAAGTAGAAAGTATTTGGAGTTTTTGGTTTTAAAATCATTTGTTTTTGCTGTGGCGTCCTTGTAAATGTAAAGATTGATGTAAAGTTCAGTTCAGTCATCTTCTATTGCACCAGTTTATTAATTTCATTAGTTATTTCCAAGTGTGCATTTGAAAGTAAGTAGCCTACGTTTATACTTTTCCTGAAAGATCCCCTATAAATTGACTTTTTTGAGCTTTTAACCATGTTATAATGTAGCTTTCACCCCAAACACAAACCTGGAGTAGTATTTTGTTTCATTTACACATGTTTGACAACTGGAAAACACCTGGTCTCTCTTGGCGTCATGCTGCGATATAACTGTGCTAAATAGTCATTTTATGCTCTGTCCATGCCAGCAGGGGGCGACATACACCTAATCCAAGTCTTCTCTGGAAAGGAAAGTAACAGCTCCTCAAAAGAAGATATTTCCATGCATTATTTTAAGTTATAAAACATGAACTACAAATGCAAAGGTGTCAAATTATTTCAAAAAGCCTAAAAAAAAGCATAATATGGGTGCTTTATATTGAAATTTTAATGTGTTTTTTTTATTTGTGTAAAGAAATTGAGTGCCTCCTCCACCACAAATTGCAATAAAACTTCTCTTAAAAGTACAATTTACTCAAAAAGTCATTTACATAAATATAAAAGAGTAAGTAAAGTTCTGACCTGCACTAAAGTCATTGAGAAATAGCCACTTATTATTATAATATTATTATTTTAAGCATTAGCGTCAATAGCTTCTCTCTGTCCTTTTTAATTGGCTCTTCTTTTATTCATGTTAAATTAGCAGCCACTCTCTGAGCTCATCATGACTCTCATACTCTGCTGTTGCGTGGTCAGGGTTTAAAAATAGCAGAAAATACTGGTCATATTTTGGGAACAACTATTAATATTTCTTTTACTTCAAAAAATAGTTAGCTCTTAATCATTAGGTCACCCTGAACAGTCTAAAATTATTCCTGAATGAATGACACTGTTACAGAAATAGCAGGATAAAAATAGGATTGCTCATTAATTTAGTTGACAGTGAAAATTAGGCCTGCTCTAGAAAAAACAACTATGGGTTAAACTACTTCTGAGTTATGCTTTAGCCTATACTATCTTTGTAAACCAGTGTTTCTCAAGCTGTGGTACGGGTGCTGCTGGTGGTACGTGGTCCTCATGAGTCCCTTGCAGTACAAGTCTTGGTTTAGTTTATCTGGGGCTTGAGTCAGTTGTGAAGTTTAATCCTGGTTAAGCTGTGGTTACGATCTGGATTAGTCTTGGTTTATATGCGGTTCATTTCCTGGTTTAGTCCTGGTTTAGTCCTGGTTTAGACTTGGTTTAGTCCTGGTTTAGTCCTGGTTTAAACTTGGTTTAGTCCTGGTTTAGTCTTGGTTTAGTCTTGATTTAGTCCTGGTTTAGTCCTGGTTTAGTCCTGGTTTAGTCCTGGTTTAGACTTGGTTTAGTCCTGGTTTAGACTTGGTTTAGTCCTGGTTTAGAGTTGGTTTAGTCCTGGTTTAGTCCTGGTTTAGACTTGGTTTAGTCCTGGTTTAGTCCTGGTTTAGACTTGGTTTAGTCCTGGTTTAGAGTTGGTTTAGTCCTGGTTTAGAGTTGGTTTAGTCCTGGTTTAGTCCTGGTTTAGAGTTGGTTTAGTCCTGGTTTAGTCCTGGTTTAGACTTGGTTTAGTCCTGGTTTAGACTTGGTTTAGTCCTGGTTTAGAGTTGGTTTAGTCCTGGTTTAGTCCTGGTTTAGACTTGGTTTAGTCCTGGTTTAGAGTTGGTTTAGTCCTGGTTTAGTCCTGGTTTAGAGTTGGTTTAGTCCTGGTTTAGACTTGGTTTAGTGCTGGTTTAGAGTTGGTTTAGAGTTGGTTTAGTCCTGGTTTAGTCCTGGTTTAGACTTGGTTTAGTCCTGGTTTAGAGTTGGTTTAGTCCTGGTTTAGACTTGGTTTAGTGCTGGTTTAGAGTTGGTTTAGACTTGGTTTAGTCCTGGTTTAGACTTGGTTTAGTCCTGGTTTAGAGTTGGTTTAGTCCTGGTTTAGACTTGGTTTAGTGCTGGTTTAGAGTTGGTTTAGTCCTGGTTTAGTCTTGGTTTAGACTTGGTTTAGTCCTGGTTTAGTCCTGGTTTAGACTTGGTTTAGTCCTGATTTAGTCCTGGTTTAGTCCTGGTTTAGTCTTGGTTTAGTCCTGGTTTAGTCCTGGTTTAGACTTGGTTTAGTCCTGGTTTAGTCCTGGTTTAGTCTTGGTTTAGTCCTGGTTTAGTCTTGGTTTAGACTTGGTTTAGTCCTGGTTTAGTCCTGGTTTAGTCCTGGTTTAGTCCTGGTTTAGACTTGGTTTAGTCCTGGTTTAGTCCTAGTTTAGTCCTGGTTTAGTCTTGGTTTAGTCCTGGTTTAGTCCTGGTTTAGTCCTGGTTTAGTCTTGGTTTAGTCCTGGTTTAGTCCTGGTTTAGTCCTGGTTTAGTCCTGGTTTAGTCCTGGTTTAGTCCTGGTTTAGTCTTGGTTTAGTCCTGGTTTAGTCCTGGTTTAGAGTTGGTTTAGTCCTGGTTTAGTCCTGGTTTAGACTTGGTTTAGTCCTGGTTTAGTCTTGGTTTAGTCCTGGTTTAGTCCTGGTTTAGTCCTGGTTTAGTCCTGGTTTAGACTTGGTTTAGTCCTGGTTTAGTCTTGGTTTAGTCCTGGTTTAGTCCTGGTTTAGTCCTGGTTTAGTCTTAGTTTAGTCCTGGTTTAGTCCTGGTTTAGACCTGGTTTAGAGTTGGTTTAGTCTTAGTTTAGTCCTGGTTTAGTCCTGGTTTAGATCTGGTTTAGTCTGGGTTTAGTCTTAGTTTAGTCCTGGTTTAGTCCTGGTTTAGTCTTGGTTTAGTCCTGGTTTAGTCCTGGTTTAGTCCTGGTTTAGTCCTGGTTTAGACTTGGTTTAGTCCTGGTTTAGTCCTGGTTTAAACTTGGTTTAGTCCTGGTTTAGTCTTGGTTTAGTCTTGATTTAGTCCTGGTTTAGTCCTGGTTTAGTCCTGGTTTAGTCCTGGTTTAGACTTGGTTTAGTCCTGGTTTAGACTTGGTTTAGTCCTGGTTTAGAGTTGGTTTAGTCCTGGTTTAGTCCTGGTTTAGACTTGGTTTAGTCCTGGTTTAGTCCTGGTTTAGACTTGGTTTAGTCCTGGTTTAGAGTTGGTTTAGTCCTGGTTTAGAGTTGGTTTAGTCCTGGTTTAGTCCTGGTTTAGAGTTGGTTTAGTCCTGGTTTAGTCCTGGTTTAGACTTGGTTTAGTCCTGGTTTAGACTTGGTTTAGTCCTGGTTTAGAGTTGGTTTAGTCCTGGTTTAGTCCTGGTTTAGACTTGGTTTAGTCCTGGTTTAGAGTTGGTTTAGTCCTGGTTTAGTCCTGGTTTAGAGTTGGTTTAGTCCTGGTTTAGACTTGGTTTAGTGCTGGTTTAGAGTTGGTTTAGAGTTGGTTTAGTCCTGGTTTAGTCCTGGTTTAGACTTGGTTTAGTCCTGGTTTAGAGTTGGTTTAGTCCTGGTTTAGACTTGGTTTAGTGCTGGTTTAGAGTTGGTTTAGACTTGGTTTAGTCCTGGTTTAGACTTGGTTTAGTCCTGGTTTAGAGTTGGTTTAGTCCTGGTTTAGACTTGGTTTAGTGCTGGTTTAGAGTTGGTTTAGTCCTGGTTTAGTCTTGGTTTAGACTTGGTTTAGTCCTGGTTTAGTCCTGGTTTAGACTTGGTTTAGTCCTGATTTAGTCCTGGTTTAGTCCTGGTTTAGTCTTGGTTTAGTCCTGGTTTAGTCCTGGTTTAGACTTGGTTTAGTCCTGGTTTAGTCCTGGTTTAGTCTTGGTTTAGTCCTGGTTTAGTCTTGGTTTAGACTTGGTTTAGTCCTGGTTTAGTCCTGGTTTAGTCCTGGTTTAGTCCTGGTTTAGACTTGGTTTAGTCCTGGTTTAGTCCTAGTTTAGTCCTGGTTTAGTCTTGGTTTAGTCCTGGTTTAGTCCTGGTTTAGTCCTGGTTTAGTCTTGGTTTAGTCCTGGTTTAGTCCTGGTTTAGTCCTGGTTTAGTCCTGGTTTAGTCCTGGTTTAGTCCTGGTTTAGTCTTGGTTTAGTCCTGGTTTAGTCCTGGTTTAGAGTTGGTTTAGTCCTGGTTTAGTCCTGGTTTAGACTTGGTTTAGTCCTGGTTTAGTCTTGGTTTAGTCCTGGTTTAGTCCTGGTTTAGTCCTGGTTTAGTCCTGGTTTAGACTTGGTTTAGTCCTGGTTTAGTCTTGGTTTAGTCCTGGTTTAGTCCTGGTTTAGTCCTGGTTTAGTCTTAGTTTAGTCCTGGTTTAGTCCTGGTTTAGACCTGGTTTAGAGTTGGTTTAGTCTTAGTTTAGTCCTGGTTTAGTCCTGGTTTAGATCTGGTTTAGTCTGGGTTTAGTCTTAGTTTAGTCCTGGTTTAGTCCTGGTTTAGTCTTGGTTTAGTCCTGGTTTAGTCCTGGTTTAGTCCTGGTTTAGTCCTGGTTTAGACTTGGTTTAGACTTGGTTTAGACTTGGTTTAGTCCTGGTTTAGTCCTGGTTTAGTCCTGGTTTAGACTTGGTTTAGTCCTGGTTTAGACTTGGTTTAGACTTGGTTTAGTCCTGGTTTAGTCCTGGTTTAGTCCTGGTTTAGTCTTGGTTTAGTCCTGATTTAGTCCTGGTTTAGTCCTGGTTTAGTCTTGGTTTAGTCCTGGTTTAGTCCTGGTTTAGTCTTGGTTTAGTCCTGGTTTAGTCCTGGTTTAGAGTTGGTTTAGTCCTGGTTTAGTCCTGGTTTAGACTTGGTTTAGTCCTGGTTTAGTCTTGGTTTAGTCCTGGTTTAGTCCTGGTTTAGTCCTGGTTTAGACTTGGTTTAGTCCTGGTTTAGTCTTGGTTTAGTCCTGGTTTAGTCTTGGTTTAGTCCTGGTTTAGTCCTGGTTTAGTCTTGGTTTAGTCCTGGTTTAGTCCTGGTTTAGAGTTGGTTTAGTCCTGGTTTAGTCCTGGTTTAGACTTGGTTTAGTCCTGGTTTAGTCTTGGTTTAGTCCTGGTTTAGTCCTGGTTTAGTCCTGGTTTAGACTTGGTTTAGTCCTGGTTTAGTCTTGGTTTAGTCCTGGTTTAGTCCTGGTTTAGTCTTAGTTTAGTCCTGGTTTAGTCCTGGTTTAGACCTGGTTTAGAGTTGGTTTAGTCTTAGTTTAGTCCTGGTTTAGTCTGGGTTTAGTCTTAGTTTAGTCCTGGTTTAGTCCTGGTTTAGACTTGGTTTAGTCCTGGTTTAGTCTTGGTTTAGTCCTGGTTTAGTCCTGGTTTAGTCTTAGTTTAGTCCTGGTTTAGTCCTGGTTTAGTCCTGGTTTAGACTTGGTTTAGACTTGGTTTAGACTTGGTTTAGTCCTGGTTTAGTCCTGGTTTAGTCCTGGTTTAGACTTGGTTTAGACTTGGTTTAGACTTGGTTTAGTCCTGGTTTAGTCCTGGTTTAGTCTTGGTTTAGTCCTGGTTTAGTCCTGGTTTAGAGTTGGTTTAGTCCTGGTTTAGTCCTGGTTTAGACTTGGTTTAGTCCTGGTTTAGTCTTGGTTTAGTCCTGGTTTAGACTTGGTTTAGTCCTGGTTTAGTCTTGGTTTAGTCCTGGTTTAGTCCTGGTTTAGTCTTAGTTTAGTCCTGGTTTAGTCCTGGTTTAGACCTGGTTTAGAGTTGGTTTAGTCTTAGTTTAGTCCTGGTTTAGTCCTGGTTTAGTCTGGGTTTAGTCTTAGTTTAGTCCTGGTTTAGTCCTGGTTTAGACTTGGTTTAGTCCTGGTTTAGTCTTGGTTTAGTCCTGGTTTAGTCCTGGTTTAGTCTTAGTTTAGTCCTGGTTTAGTCCTGGTTTAGACTTGGTTTAGACTTGGTTTAGACTTGGTTTAGTCCTGGTTTAGTCCTGGTTTAGTCCTGGTTTAGACTTGGTTTAGTCCTGGTTTAGACTTGGTTTAGACTTGGTTTAGTCCTGGTTTAGTCCTGGTTTAGTCCTGGTTTAGACTTGGTTTAGTCTTGGTTTAGTTTTGGTTTAGTCTTGGTTTAGTCCTGGTTTAGTCCTGGTTTAGTCCTGGTTTAGAGTTGGTTTAGTCCTGGTTTAGTCTTGGTTTAGTCTTGGTTTAGTCCTGGTTTAGTCCTGGTTTAGTCTTGGTTTAGTCTTGGTTTAGTCCTGGTTTAGTCCTGGTTTAGTCCTGGTTTAGTCCTGGTTTAGTCTTGGTTTAGTCCTGGTTTAGTCCTGGTTTAGTCCTGGTTTAGAGTTGGTTTAGTCCTGGTTTAGTCTTGGTTTAGTCTTGGTTTAGTCCTGGTTTAGTCCTGGTTTAGTCTTGGTTTAGTCTTGGTTTAGTCCTGGTTTAGTCCTGGTTTAGAGTTGGTTTAGTCCTGGTTTAGAGTTGGTTTAGTCCTGGTTTGTACTACATATGTTAATCCCTACAAGTGTTATTCTGTTAAGTATTATTTTAGTTTGTTAAAACTGGAGAGGCAGAAACACAGACGTCTGTGAAGACTCTCACTCGTCCTGGGGAAGGGCATCGCAACAAAACGTTCAAAGGCAGTCATCTGGACTTGGTTTTTAAAGACGTTTCACCTCAATTCTGAAATTGAACTGGTAAGAGAGCTGGATTTCAGAATTTTTAACCTTTTGTTGCAAAAAAACACAGATGTAAACACAAATAAAAGATCAACAAAATGACTCTAAATGAAATCACTGAAGTCCTTCACTGTGAAAGTGGACCTAAGTCCTCCTGACGATAACAAAGCTTCACAAACCTCCTCAGGAGTCGCTCTGATCATCACCTGGGACACTCTCATCAGAGGAGCCCACACCATCAGCTCCACTCAGATCGCTTCGTCTGAGTCAACCTGAACCAGAGGTGAACCAGAGATATTTTATTAATCAAGCTGCTAGGGGCCTGAGGCGGGGAGTACACACAAACACAGAGCTGACACAGAGACAGGTAACCATTCACTCTCACATTCATTCTCTATGGGGGCCATTTAGATTCATTAATTCTCCTAAAGCTGGGGACACACTACACGATTTTTTTGCCCGATTTTATAACGATTCACAGTTGCAGCGAGTCTTTACCAGTCAACAACAGTTGCAGGGAATCGTAATCACCAGTCGGCCCTGAAATCTGTTAGTGTGTGATGTTCAAAGACTCGAATCGTTAAGTGTGTGCGCCGCAAAAACCTGGCCTGACGTCAGTCGCAAGCAATCAAACACTGACTCTGGACGCACTCCTGTAGTGTGGGACGTTTACATCCAACTGGGAATTCATGCAGTCCAGCGGCCGATGAAAAACAGTTGATGGGACACAGGAAATAGCGTCAGGACGCAGACGAAGAAACAGGAAGCGGCGGGAAAATATAAGCGGAAATTTGAAGAAGAAGAAAATATAAACAATCATGGAAAACACCAAAGAAAGTTGAGCGCTATAGCGAAACTGGATACATAGCCGTTTTTTCTCTTTCCCTTTTTCCAAACAGATAGCTACGCACACAAATACAACAGCGACCCAGGGAGCGTCCATGTTTGTTTACCATTTAGTTCCCGCGAGTTGCCCGCCAGAGTTTGCTGCGTTTGTTTGGCGTCAGTTGCAGTTACAGATCTTGTAGTGTGTGAGGCGCAGTCGTTAAATGTGTGAGCCCCAGTCTTTCAGTCGTCAGAACTAAATCTGCTGAAACCAGTCGTTAGTGTGAGCTCCTAGTCTTTTCAGAATCTGTAACGACTGAGAAAATCATGTAGTGTGTCCCCAGCTTAACACGTTGTTGGTTGGTGGAAGGACGCATCATAGTCATTTTATATTACATTTAATTATACAGATGTTAAGAAATTAAAACTGTAGTAAATGCTAAAATCAGACTTGGGCGCTAACTAAGGTAGCGCTGGATACCGAGCTAATTTAATAACTTCTCTCATCTGATTAACGGCATTTAGTGCTTTTCTTTGTCACCCGTTGACTCTGCTGAAGTCCTTGTTGTTGTCCAGTCCTCTGTGTGATTTTTGTCTTTGTCTTGTTTCCATTTTA
>CM036257.1:27339019-27566519 GCA_020698575.1 Bostrychus sinensis
ACTAAACCATCATTAAAACCAGAACTAAACTAAGACTAAGCTGAGTCTAAACCAGAACTAAACCACCCTTAAAACCAGAACTAAACTAAGACTAAGCTGAGTCTAAACCAGGACTAAATTTTGACTAAACCAGGATTAAACCATTCTTAAAACTAGAACTAAACTAAAACTAAGCTGGGCCTAAATCAGGACTAAACTTAGACTAAACCAGAACTAAACTAAGACCAATCTTAGTCCAAACCAGAACTAAACCATCCTTAAAACCAGAACTAAACTAAGACCAAGCTTAGTCTAAACCAGGCCTAAGCCAGAGAGAAGATTTGTGGATGAAGGTAGTGTGAGAGAAGAGGAGAGGACATTTCTTCTGAAGCCTTTTTGATGTGTAATATACCTGTGACCAGCAGGGGGAGGATGTCCACCTGTTATCTGCCCTTTGGCCTTTTCTCTGTCCACCTCACTCACAGCTGGAGGGAGCAGTGTTCTCAGTATTTTTGGGTGTGAGTTGGGCTCGGCCTGTTTCTTAAATACTTTCAACATTATATCCAAATAAACTGCGTTGTACTCCGCCTCCTGAGCAAACATGACCCTATACGTTCCTTATGTTGATCTGAGCGCTACAGAGATTTGGGGCTTGTGCTGAAGGTTACTCAGGACAAAAGCTCTGAGGTGTTATCTGGAGACCGTGTGCCATCTGTCTGTCTTTTGCACACTGCACTGTGGAGAGTGGTGCAAACAGGGGAATAATGCTGAGGGGACAGTTTAAGAAGTGAGCAAGAAAATCCCCTTTGCCACTTTCACATCCAGTTCCATTAAATGTGTCGTGTGCACTTTTCTGGTAATTCAGGAAAACTTTTTTATCACTTAATATCAGAGAATGTAACTTATTAAACGTATTAATGTATTACAAACCTATTAAGTAACTTAATACTTTTTACTTAGATGTTTTAAAATGTGCTGTTCCTTTTACGTTGGTAAGAGGATAATTAAAATCTGTAAAACATTATTTAACATCAGTACGGGACGCGGAGACAGTGAACGCTCGACACATTTTGGCAGTATTGACCATAAAGATGAATAAAACACTAGAGAGGCCATGGCTTTGGTGGCAATTCTGGCGGCCATCTTGTATCTGTAGGCTAAGGCTAATGCTAATGGTAAGGAATGTAAAAACAGTGACATAACTTCAAAAAATAAATGTTGGAAATTGAGAAACAGTCATTTTTGAACTCGTAATAAGTCTGGCTGTCTCTATCAGTAAGTTTTACAATGAAATACAAAAAATAATATTAACATTATTGTTATTGCAGAGGTTTGAACCACAGGATGTTTGTATTTGTAAAGGTATTGGAACACATGACCACAGAATACATACTGCAAGTATAAGAGAAGAAGGACAATGAATTAAAATGAGCCATTATACCAAATTAGAAACCGAAAATTGTCGAAAATGTCTCTGTGCTGAAGCAACATTACAACAGTACATTAAGACAAACATTAGATCAAGCAAAATATAAAAAAAAGCTGTCAAATTCAAAACAGGTAGAGATGTCAGTGATGTGATGAAGGGAGAGTTTGATAGATAGGAGAATTTTCACTCCCTGGGGCCTAAACACTGGTGGTGGTGAAGAGGAGGAGACTGAGGAGGCTGATGGTTCTGCTGCTGCGGTGAAGAGGAGGAGAAGGAAAGGCAAGGAGGCTGATGGTTCTGCTGCTGCGGTAAAGAGAAGGAGAAGGAAAGGCGAGGAGGCTGATGGTTCTGCTGATGCGGTGAAGAGAAGGAGAAGGAAAGGCGAGGAAGCTGATGGTTCTGCTGCTGCGGTAAAGAGAAGGAGAAGGAGAGGTGAGGAGGCTCATGGTTCTGCTGCTGCGGTAAAGAGAAGGAGAAAAAAAGGCGAGGAGGCTGATGGTTCTGTTGCTGCGGTGAAGAGAAGGAGAAGAAGAGGTGAGGAGGTTGATGGTTCTGCTGCTGCGGTAAAGAGAAGGAGAAGGAAAGGCGAGGAGGTTGATGGTTCTGCTGCTGCGGTAAAGAGAAGGAGAAGGAGAGGTGAGGAGGCTCATGGTTCTGCTGCTGCGGCGAAGAGGAGGAGAAGGAAATGCGAGGAGGTTGATGGTTCTGCTGCTGCGGTAAAGAGAAGGAGAAGGAAAGGCGAGGAGGTTGATGGTTCTGCTGCTGCGGTAAAGAGAAGGAGAAGGAGAGGTGAGGAGGTTGATGGTTCTGCTGCGGTAAAGAGAAGGAGAAGGAGAGGTGAGGAGGCTGATGGTTCTGCTGCTGCGGTAAAGAGAAGGAGAAGGAAATGCGAGGAGGTTGATGGTTCTGCTGCTGCCGTAAAGAGAAGGAGAAGGAAATGCGAGGAGGTTGATGGTTCTGCTGCTGCGGTAAAGAGAAGGAGAAGGAAATGCGAGGAGGTTGATGGTTCTGCTGCTGCGGTAAAGAGAAGGAGAAGGAAAGGTGAGGAGGCTGATGGTTCTGTTGCTGCGGTAAAGAGAAGGAGAAGGAAAGGCGAGGAGGTTGATGGTTCTGCTGCTGCGGTAAAGAGAAGGAGAAGAAGAGGTGAGGAGGCTGATGGTTCTGCTGCTGCGGTAAAGAGAAGGAGAAGGAAAGGCGAGGAGGCTGATGGTTCTGCTGCTGCGGTGAAGAGAAGGAGAAGGAAAGGTGAGGAGGCTGATGGTTCTGCTGCTGCGGTAAAGAGAAGGAGAAGGAAAGGCGAGGAGGTTGATGGTTCTGCTGCTTCCGTAAAGAGAAGGAGAAGAAGAGGTGAGGAGGCTGATGGTTCTGTTGCTGCGGTGAAGAGAAGGAGAAGGAAAGGCGAGGAGGCTGATGGTTCTGTTGCTGCGGTGGAGTTAAGTTGCGGTGCGTAGCTGTACAGGATGACTGAGGGGATTTTTGATTTTTTTTTTTCCTTTTTGTCTCGTAAAAGGAGCAGATTATATCAGATTAATCTTCTTCCTGTTCCCTTTGTCCATGTAAAAAAAAACAAAAAAAAAAAACGTTTGAAATGTATACGCACTGTGCAATGTTGAATGAAACATACATGAACAATAAAGTAAAGTAAGGTAAAGTAAATAAAGTAAAGTTTCTTCTACACCTATTTTCTCATACTGCCACCTACTGTTGAGTGTAAGTCAATGACAAGCTGTTTATTTATTTTTCTTAAACTTTTTGTTTACCCTGGAAAAGGCCCTGCGATCCTCACAAAATGGTTCTGCGACTCAATTTGTGTTTTGTTCTCCCAACTTAAAGAATGATATTTTAGATGGAGGGATTTTGTTCGTGGCCTATGCATCAAATGGAGCAAAGAAAAAAAAAAGACCCTACTGAGACAGATTCTTTGGTCTCTTTAATACTAATCCACAGGTTTCTCAGCTCTGGGAACATCCCCTCTGTCTGTTCTGAAGAAACTCTGGTCAATGTTGGACAAAAGCCAAAGAAAAAACAGAAATGTCAGTAGGTTCTCTTTTTTTTTTTCTGATCATGTGACTTCCTTCCCTAATAAAGTCACACAGGGCTTTGTCTGAACATAAGCTGAGGTTATGTAAGAACAGCAGGGAACTCTCAGATGGAGTAAAGTCATGTAGTAACTTTCTCGTGTATGTAAATCTTATCAGACGGTTGGTTTTTATGGACTGGTGAAGGGCAAGGCGTGATCATAAAAAACATACAGCACCTACAGCAGTGTTTCTCAAGCTGTGGGGCGGGCACCACTGCTGGAACGTGGGCTTAGAGTTTAGTTCAGAGGCAGATTTTTTCCAGTTTTGGTCCTAAATTTCAGTTTTATGGTTCTATAGTTGTGCCCCGGTTTAGTCCTAGTTTAGAATTTGTTTAGTCCTGGTTTAGTCCTGCTTCAGACCTGGCTTAGACCTCCTGGTTTAGTCTTGGTTTCATCCTGGTTTAGACCTGGATTAGTCCTAGTGTAGATCTTGTTTTGTACTGCTTTAGAACTGGTTTAATCCTGGTTTAGACCTGGATTAGTCCTGGTTTAGACCTGGTTTAATCCTGGTTTAGACCTGGATTAGTCCTGGATTAGCCCTGGTTAAATCCTGGTTTAGACCTGGTTAAGTCCTAGTTTAGACCTGGTTAAATCCTGGTTTAGACCTGGTTTAGTTGTGGTTAAATCCTGGTTTAGCCCTGGTTTAGTCCTGGTTAAATCCTGGTTTAGCCCTGGTTAAATCCTGGTTTAGACCCGGTTTGATCCTGGTTTAATCCTGGTTTAGACCTGATTTAGCCCTGGTTAAATCCCGGTTTAGACCTGGTTTAGCCCTGGTTAAATTCTGGTTTAGACCTGGTTAAGTCCTGGTTTAGACCTGGTTAAATCCTGGTTTAGACCTGGTTTAGACCTGGTTGAATCTTGGTTAAATCGTGGTTTAGCCCTGGTTAAATCCTGGTTTAGACCTGGTTAAGTTCTGGTTTAGACCTGGTTTAATCCTGGTTTAATCCTGGTTAAATCTTGGTTTAGACCTGGTTTAGACCTGGTTTAATCCTGGTTAAATTCTGGTTTAGACCTGGTTGAACCTTGGTTAAAGCGTGGTTTAGACCTGGTTTAATCCTGGTTTAATCCTGGTAAAATCCTGGTTTAGACCTGGTTGAATCTTGGTTAAATCGTGGTTTAGACCTGGTTAAGTTCTGGTTTAGACCTGGTTAAATCCTGGTTTAGACCTGGTTTAGTCCTGGTTTAATCCTGGTTTAGACCTGGTTTAGACCTGGTTAAATCCTGGTTTAGACCTGGTTTAGTCCTGGTTTAATCCTGGTTTAGACCTGGTTTAGTCCTGGTTTAATCCTGGTTAAATCCTGGTTTAGACCTGGTTTAGTCCTGGTTAAATCCTGGTTTAGACCTGGTTAAATCCTGGTTTAGACCTGGTTTAGACCTGGTTTAATCCTGGTTTAATCCTGGTTAAATCCTGGTTTAGACCTGGTTTAATCCTGGTTTAATCCTGGTTAAATCCTGGTTTAGACCTGGTTGAATCTTGGTTAAATCGTGGTTTAGACCTGGTTAAGTTCTGGTTTAGACCTGGTTAAATCCTGGTTTGGACCTGGTTTAATCCTGATTTAATCTTGGTTAAATCCTGGTTTAGACCTGGTTTAGACCTGGTTTAGTCCTGGTTTAATCCTGGTTAAATCCTGGTTTAGACCTGGTTTAGACCTGGTTTAATCCTGGTTTAATCCTGGTTAAATCCTGGTTTAGACCTGGTTTAGTCCTGGTTAAATCCTGGTTTAGACCTGGTTAAATCCTGGTTTAGACCTGGTTTAGACCTGGTTTAATCCTGGTTTAAAATCCTGGTTTAGACCTGGTTGAATCTTGGTTAAATCGTGGTTTAGACCTGGTTAAGTTCTGGTTTAGACCTGGTTAAATCCTGGTTTGGACCTGGTTTAATCCTGATTTAATCCTGGTTAAATCCTGGTTTAGACCTGGTTGAATCTTGGTTAAATCGTGGTTTAGACCTGGTTAAGTTCTGGTTTAGACCTGGTTAAATCCTGGTTAAATCCTGGTTTAGACCTGGTTTAATCCTGGTTAAATCCTGGTTTAGACCTGGTTAAATCCTGGTTTGGACCTGGTTTAATCCTGATTTAATCTTGGTTAAATCCTGGTTTAGACCTGGTTTAATCCTGGTTAAATCCTGGTTTAGACCTGGTTTAGACCTGCTTAAATCCTAGTTTAGACCTGGTTTAGTCCTGGTTTAATCCTGGTTTAGACCTGGTTTAATCCTGGTTTAGTCCTGGTTAAATCCTGGTTTAGCCCTGGTTAAATCCTGGTTTAGACCTGGTTTAGACCTGGTTGAATCTTGGTTAAATCGTGGTTTAGCCCTGGTTAAATCCTGGTTTAGACCTGGATAAGTTCTGGTTTAGACCTGGTTTAATCCTGGTTTAATCTTGGTTAAATCCTGGTTTAGACCTGGTTTAGTCCTGGTTAAATCCTGGTTTAGACCTGGTTAAATCCTGGTTTAGACCTGGTTTAGACCTGGTTTAATCCTGGTTTAATCCTGGTTAAATCCTGGTTTAGACCTGGTTGAATCTTGGTTAAATCGTGGTTTAGACCTGGTTAAATCCTGGTTTAGACCTGGTTTAATCCTGGTTTGGACCTGGTTTAATCCTGATTTAATCTTGGTTAAATCCTGGTTTAGACCTGGTTTAATCCTGGTTAAATCCTGGTTTAGACCTGGTTTAGACCTGGTTAAATCCTGGTTTAGACCTGGTTTAGTCCTGGTTTAATCCTGGTTTAGACCTGGTTTAATCCTGGTTTAGTCCTGGTTAAATCCTGGTTTAGCCCTGGTTAAATCCTGGTTTAGACCTGGTTTGGTCCTGGTTTAATCCTGGTTTAGACCTGGTTAAGTCCTGGTTTAGACCTGGCTAAATCCTGGTTTAGACCTGGTTTAGCCCTGGTTAAATCCTGGTTTAGACCTGGTTAAGTTCTGGTTTAGACCTGGTTTAATCCTGGTTTAATCCTGGTTAAATCCTGGTTTAGACCTGGTTGAATCTTGGTTAAATCGTGGTTTAGACCTGGTTAAATCCTGGTTTAGACCTGGTTTAATCCTGGTTTAATCCTGGGTAAATCCTGGTTTCGACCTGGTTGAATTTTGGTTAAATCGTGGTTTAGACCTGGTTAAGTTCTGGTTTAGACCTGGTTAAATCCTGGTTCGGACCTGGTTTAATCCTGATTTAATCTTGGTTAAATCCTGGTTTAGACCTGGTTTAGACCTGGTTAAATCCTGGTTTAGACCTGGTTTAGTCCTGGTTTAATCCTGGTTTAGACCTGGTTTAATCCTGGTTTAGTCCTGGTTAAATCCTGGTTTAGACCTGGTTGAATCCTGGTTAAATCCTGGTTTAGACCTGGTTTAGACCTGGTTAAATCCTGGTTTAGACCTGGTTTAGTCCTGGTTAAATCCTGGTTTAGCCCTGGTTAAATCCTGGTTTAGACCTGGTTTGGTCCTGGTTTAATCCTGGTTTAGACCTGGTTAAGTCCTGGTTTAGACCTGGCTAAATCCTGGTTTAGACCTGGTTGAATCTTGGTTAAATCGTGGTTTAGACCTGGTTAAATCCTGGTTTAGACCTGGTTTAGTCCTGGTTTAATCCTGGTTTAGACCTGGTTTAATCCTGGTTTAGTCCTGGTTAAATCCTGGTTTAGACCTGGTTGAATCTTGGTTAAATCCTGGTTTAGACCTGGTTTAATCCTGGTTAAATCCTGGTTTAGACCTGGTTTAGACCTGGTTAAATCCTGGTTTAGACCTGGTTTAGTCCTGGTTTAATCCTGGTTTAGACCTGGTTTAATCCTGGTTTAGTCCTGGTTAAATCCTGGTTTAGCCCTGGTTAAATCCTGGTTTAGACCTGGTTTGGTCCTGGTTTAATCCTGGTTTAGACCTGGTTAAGTCCTGGTTTAGACCTGGCTAAATCCTGGTTTAGACCTGGTTTAGCCCTGGTTAAATTCTGGTTTAGACCTGGTTAAATCCTGGTTTAGACCTGGTTTAGACCTGGTTGAATCTTGGTTAAATTGTGGTTTAGCCCTGGTTAAATCCTGGTTTAGACCTGGTTAAGTTCTGGTTTAGACCTGGTTTAATCCTGGTTTAATCCTGCTTAAATCCTGGTTTAGACCTGGTTTAGTCCTGGTTAAATCCTGGTTTAGACCTGGTTAAATCCTGGTTTAGACCTGGTTTAGAACTGGTTTAATCCTGGTTTAATCCTGGTTAAATCCTGGTTTAGACCTGGTTGAATCTTGGTTAAATCGTGGTTTAGACCTGGTTAAATCCTGGTTTAGACCTGGTTTAATCCTGGATTAATCCTGGTTAAATCCTGGTTTAGACCTGGTTAAATCCTGGTTTAGACCTGGTTTAGTCCTGGTTTAGTCACTACACCATATTATATTATTTACTTCACAGAGATGCAGTTTGAAGACATAAAATTTCAGATTTTTAGGTCCGAGTCTGTGTGGACCTGACCTTGTAAACATCTTATGTAAAAACCTGAGCCTCTCTCGTCTTCAGAAACACGTCTGGTTGGTCAGATCCAGCTCGGGGCGGCCCATATTGTGCAGACAGATGGCTCTAAATGTCTTCAAACGAGACTAAATCCTCCAAACAAACACACTCTCACTCTCTGTACCTCTCTGTGGACAGAAACATTGATTGGTTTCTTCCTGATGTGGCTTATTTCTGCTTTCTGTGTCCTTATTTGAACGAGCGGGGGCAGAAAGTACGTTGCAAATAAAAAAAAAATCCTTGAGCAACATGAACACATAAACAAGCCTGAACCTAACTCAACTCTGTTTATTTGTAGACGAGAAAAGTACAGATAACCCTAAATTTATTCATCTCCTGGCTCTGTACAGCGACCCAAACACACAGCAGCCAAAAAGATAGAAAAAAAATGTGAAGAAAAAAGTGATCCAAATTCCCAGTGCAAAAACTCTCAACAAGTATTTAAAAACAACAACAACAATGGAAACAACAAAAAACAACAAACTTTTGACAGCTGTGAATGTGAAGTAAAATAAAAATAAATAAAATATACAAAATTAAATTAAATTAACATGTACCAAAATGTCTTTGCCAGAACAAATTCACTTTAACTGGAAATTAGGCCAGGTATGAATCATTCTTAACCCAAGACCATTCTTAGTTTCATTTTTTTAACAATTCACTTCAATTCAGTTTTATTTGTAAAGCCCAGTATCACAACAAAAATCAAAGGGCTTCACAAACAGTTAATCAAACATAAACACACAATCAGACTTAACACACAACACAAACAATAACTACACTAAACTAAACAGACCCAGGACACTCCTGTCCTTAGACCCTCCTTTTCAATAAGGAAAAACCCCTAAAAAAACCCCAACAATCTTGGCCTCGTCTTAGTCTCAGCTGCAGTTTGTCTCAGTCTCAAATGTGGCAGTCTCAGAGATTTTATTTACAACAAAACATGATAAGAAAATGACATTCTTCATAATTTTGGAGTGATTATTTTCCACATCAGAAGAATCAGGAAAATGATCTGTCTCTGTTTATTTGTGGATCATTAAAATAATAATTTTTGTATCTGAACCACTTTTTATTTGTACTTTTTCTCTTTATTTAGCCTTAGTTCACAGGGTTTTGGTCTCGACCTGGTCTCGGTCTCACCTGTCTCGGTCCATAAAAGTCTGGGCCTTGTCTTGGTCTCGGTTCACTCTGGACTCGGTCTGGTCTTGGTCCTGATTCGTGCGGCCTTCAACATTTGCAGACACTTTTTACTTAAACACATTTTCTCTAGATATTCTGTTGTACTTTTAATTGAGAAAAATTTTAGAGTGGAAATTGTAAAAAAAAATAAAAAAATTAAATAAAAGTGAGTATTTTTTACTTTGGTGGCAGTTGGTAGTAACAGTAGTACAAATACCTGCACAGTAAAATCTACTACTACTACTACTAGCACTCACTCTCACTGTATATCATTACTTCACTATTATGGTACTACAGAGTAATTTGAGCAGCAGCCGTGTGAGCGCTGGCTGTGAGTGACTTTACCTCAGATCTGTGTTGTTTTTCAGTCGTGGGCTCCGCTGCCCGCGTGCCTCTGAGCCAGCAGCGCGTTATCAAACCTGATGACTCACTGTGAGCCGGGCGTAAAAACCATTTCTCTGTTTTTCACAACATTTCAGCCACATTCACATGACACACTTTCATACGATGCATCTGTGCCGCCAAAGGCTTTAGGACCAGGACCAAGACCAAGACCAGGACCAGGACCAGGACCAGGACCAGGACCAGGACCAGGACCAGGACCAGGACCAGGACGTTGTAACGGAGAGGACGCATAGTGCAGGTGGACTATCACAATAAAGGTCCCCTGTTGTGATAAATTTACTTTTTAAAGATTGTTTGAACCATGATATAAAGTTGTTTCCACCTCAGAAACAAACCTGGAGTAATATTTTGTTTCATTTCATTTCACTGTAAATTTTCAATATCTACATTAGATACAATGACTTGAATTCAGATTATTAATCTTGATTTGAGCAAAAATTCTGATCATCAATCTTGATTTGAGCAATTTTCACTAGATTAGATTTATTTATAGGTAGTTTTTTACTTATACTTATTTCAAGCAAAATTATCGGTCCATGGGGTAAGATCATTTAACTTGAAATAAGTAAAAAATAGCTTGAAACAGGGAAAAAAATACTTTGAAACAAGGCAAATAAACTAGTAATAAGTAGAGCCTGACCGATATATCAGCCGGCCGATATTGCCCATTAGAAAATTATCGGTTATCAGCCAAAATCTAGCCGATATCTGTGTGCTGGAATAAGTTTACTGTTTACTTCCAAATGATGGCCTTCTGCTATTTGTACAGCAGAGGGCGCTGGTGTTTCTAAACAGTTGGGCTTTTACTCTGCAGTTCATAGGAAACAGCCCAAATCACCTTCTCATGGCCTGAAAAGCTCAAAAAGGCAATCAAAATATTTTGCTAATTTCTCTGCCATAAAACCTCATAAAACAAAAATTCAAAATGCATTTTGTAGTTCTCCCCGTGCTCTACCTGCAGAGCAAGTTTAAGTGAAATTTAAGTTAAACAAATGTATTTAAAGCTAAATAAAATACATAAATATAATACATAAAATACATAATAATACTCCCCACACCAATGCCCACAACAACCTACATAACAATCAGCATAAAGAACAATAAGCAGCTTTCTACAACATTTTAAAAAGATGTTTAGTCTAATAAAGTGGCCTGGGGTGTACACGCCATATTCATGTAAACAAGAGAAGAAAGAAAAATGCTTTAAAATACTTTTTCCTAATGTATAACTGTATCGGCCGATGTATCAGATATCGGTATTTTTTTGTTACCCAATATGAGGCATCGGCCTCAAAAAATCCATATCGGTCGGGCTCAAGTAATAAGTTACCTAATAACTAAATAAATCTAACCTAGTTATTTTTGCTCAAATCAAGATTAATAATCTGAATTCAACTAATTTTCTCAAATGTAGATATTGATTTTTTGCAGTGAACCATGCACCGTCACCAGAATGTGAATGAATGTGCAATCTGCAAACCTGGAGTAATATTATTTTACACTGAAAATTAAATTAGGGCTGCACAATATGGAGAAAACATGCGATATTCAATAACTATGTTGAAAATTGTGATAACGATATTATTGCGATATTTGAAAATAGAGCTTAGTTTCCAAACATAGTAAGTTAAATTCACTACATTTCACAAAAATGTAAGTTCCTGTATTTACAAGTCAAAACAGCGACAAAATCAAAACTTAACACAGACTAAACCAGGAATAAAACAAGGCTAAGCTGTGACTAAATTAATTAAATTTCCACTAAAACTGGACTTTTTAAACATTTTTATTTAGTCACAACACATGTTCTTTTAAGGCTCTGGTGGAAAATGATTCTTCAGTGTAAATCTCTGTCAGATGGAAGACCACAGCGTTATTGCGATATATTTAGATTCTAGCGATACGGATATTGCGTTTGCTGATATTGCGATAACGATAATTTTGCGACATATTGTGCAGCCCTAAATCAAATCAAGTCAAAGTTGTATAAAATGGTGCTAAATGAGGAGAGCGCTCCTGTCTAATCTCCTCCTCGCTCTGAGATATGAAGTTCGAGATAAAACGGCTGTGTCCACGTGCGCGCCTCTGTCCTGAGTTACATAAACACAGCGTCGCTTCTCTCTCTCGTTAAAGTCCGCGTTTATCTCTGATTCTCTCAAATCTGAACTCTGTCGCCTCAAAACGACCAAAGTCCCAGAGTCCGGACCCGGCACGGGATCCAGCGCTCACATATTAACACGCGCTCGTACATAATCACTGTAATAACTGCTGTAAATGTGTTTGTGACAGGTTTGGAGGAGCAGACAGGAGCAGCTGCACAGGTACGAGCAGAAGTCAGTGTTTAACATCAGTTCAGGAGATTCCAGCGCAGTCTAATTTGGTCTAAAACTGAACCATACCATTTCCCCATAAATACATATAAATTATACTTAAATACTACTGATGCTTTTATTATAGAACTAAATAAATGACTTATAAATACTTTTAAAAATCTGTTTCTAGTCTGTCTCTTTTTTTGTAGGTCCAGTCTTGGAACAGGCAGATACTGAACCAGACTGTAGACGCTAAAAGGTTTTATTTTATGTCATGAATATTATCCACTGATGCTATAATAACAGATACACAATATCAATAAAACGGCTTTAAAATGGCAAAATATTTAGTTATAGAATGTTTACCTCCATAGACTCGGAGTAGAAACCTGAGAAATACTCAACACTAATGTGGTACACAAGTTAAGTTACTGCTACTGCTAATACTACTACTACTACAACTACTGCTACTTCTACTACTACAACTGCTACTACTACTGACTACTACTACTGCTACAGATACTGATACTACTACTATCACTACTACTACTACTACCACTACTACCACTACTACTACTACTACTGATACTACAACTACTGCTACTTCTACTACTACTACTACTACTGAAACTACTGCTACTACTACTACTACTACTGCTACTACCACAGATACTACTACTGCTACTACTACTACTACTGCTACTACTACTACAGATACTGATACCACTACTACCACTACTACCACTACTACCACTACTACTACTACTACTACTACTGATACTACAACTACTGCTACTTCTACTACTACTACTACTACTGAAACTACTGCTACTACTACTACTACTACTGCTACTACCACAGATACTGCTACTGCTACTACTACTACTACTACTACTGCTACTACTACTACAGAAACTGATACTACTACCACAACTACTGCTACTACTACTACTACTACTACCACTGCTACTACTACTACAGATACTGATACTGCTACCACAACTACCGCTACTACTACTACTACTACTACTACTACTACCACTACTACTACTACTGATACAACAACTACTGCTACTGAAACTACTGCTACTACTACCACTGCTGCTACTACTACTACTGCTACTACTACTACAGATACTGATACTACTACCACAACTACTGCTACTGCTACTGTTACTATAAACTACCCCCCCCCACACACACAAAAAAGTAACATTTCCACAGAAACTACATACAATTCAAATAATATATGTAATGTAGTTAATGTAAATTACTTAAGTAAAAGTATCTAGTTACTTTACAGCACTGTGTAAATAGGTGTGCTAAGTTCATGGATTACTACTACTACTACTACTACTACTACTACTACTACTACTACTCCTTGTACTGGAGACTGCTAAGTTCAGTCTTGTGTCATAATAAATGCCAGTGAATCTCTTCTGTAACACACACCTGCACCATCAGCAGCCGTACACAACACAACTGCTCCCGTCTGCTTCTCCGAACTGGGAGTGCGGTGTCCTGTTGTAGCCGTGACCTTTGACCTCGGCGTTTGGAGTTCACTGAGTCAGAGGCCGCTCCAGAAGAGGCCAAAGTGCGCGTTTCTGACAGCGTTCATGTGATTTCGGTGACGCTGGACAGACGCCATTAAACTCTACGTAACAAAGTCTATAATCCTCCCGAGGCTGGGGTCAAAGGTTAAGGTTGGAGAGATGTTTGTGGGCTTTTTCTCCAAACCGGGAGTGTGCTGACAAATATCTACTGTAAGGAATGAGTTGGCTGCGAGAGCATTTAACAGGAAACAACACTAAACTCTGACACACTTCTGATTAGGTCTTGTATCTTTTCTGAGGAGGTAACAGTCACACACAGATACACTTTTATCAACTCAGATCTCAGATTCAGGGCTTCACATTACAGTTTTACTCATTCACTTTGACACATTTCTCCGTTCACAACTGTCATTTGCAAAACAGGTCACACAGAAAACCCAGACACTGTTTCAGGCTTTCAGAACAAATGCTTTTTTTTTTTTTTTTTGCAAAATGTTCTATAATCAAAACTCTTCAAAAAGCCAGTTTTTGCATCAGAATGATCAAAGTCATGTGCACATTCACTCATTCACACAGCAGCTCAGACTCAGTGACTGCAGCTCTCACTGATTTACTGCACACACATGAACAGGAGACTGTGGATGTTTTCACTCCTAAAACCTGACAGTTTTCATATTGAAACAGGAAAAATACACACAAAATATTTTTACATGAATATAGAATGTGCATTTACGTATTGTATTGTACTGTAAGTTATGTTATTATGTGAGTGAATGTGTGCATGAAGTCACCTGATTGGAGTTTTAGCTTTTTGGTGTAAAAACTTGCTTTTGGGGGATATTTTAAGAGTTTTGATTACAGAAGAACCTGAAACACTGTTTAGGTTTTCTATGTGAACTGATTTGCAAATATCAATTCTGAATGGAGAAATGTGTCAAAGTGATTGAGAAAAACTGTATTATTATTATTATTATTATTATTATTTAGCAATTCATTATAAAAAAAAGAGAGAAAATTTGTAATTTTAAAACTATAACGCTTTAAAAGATATGACATCACATGCACAGAGATACACTTTATTCTTCCTTCAGGTGGGCAGCAGTAGCTCAGTTGGTAGATCTGCTTGTCCACAAACCAGAAGGTTGGTGGTTCAAACCCCACTCCCAACATTGCATACTGTCCTTGGGCAAAACACTTAACCCACCTTACCACTGGTGTGTGAGTGTGAATGGTTCTTTGATGTAAAGTGCTTTGAGTGCCCATGGAGGAGGAAAAGTGCAATATGAATGTGACCATTTAGGTAAACCTGTTTGTTTTTTTTCCCATCTGTGCAAAAAAACTAATTTATTACAATACATTTCTTTAAGCTTATTGTATACTGTAATATGTACACAAAACTCCTCTAAATGAATTAGCTCCGCAACTTGTTTGTGCTTTACTTTCCTCAGTATGGTTAAGTTGTGCGTTAGATCGAGTAAGTGTAGGAATAACATCAGCGCTTAAACCGCCGTCACTGGGAAGGACTCTGTTCTTGTATTTTGTTTTGTATTTGTATTGTTTGTTTGTTGTTAGCTTTGTGCTGCTAGCAGCCGCGCTAATCAGGCCTCAGGTCCTGCTCCTCCCCACAGCGCCCGGACTCTCTCCTCTCATGTGTGTATTCAATCCTCCCGACTTCCTCCTGACTTCCTCCTGCAGTCTGTACACAGCTCAGGAGAAGATCGGGACACCGGAGGCACTGTTGGTAAAGAGCAGCAGAGGAAGTCTGTAACTTTCCAACTTCTTTAAGATCTTGGTTTTCTGGAGCCATTATCATAAAGTCTTCAGTAACAGTAAGTACTTGTGCAGATATTACTGATAGTTACTGGACTAAATATGAACGTATGAGACAAATAAGCCATGTAGTTTGTGATTGCAGGTCAGCTGACCTGCGGCAGACAGTCACACAGTTCAGACTGGGGCTGTTACGTCATTGTTTTCATCAATGAAGCGGCTCCAAAACACCTCTTCCAGCGTTTTCAAAAGATTACAGATTCAGAAAACAGAAACCCTGTGCTCGTGTAAACGAAAGGACAAACTGCAATCAAACCTTTGTGAATTCGCCAAACGGCCGCTACATTCTCTGTCTTTTATGTTTTGAGTCAAAAAGGAGAAAATGGGCAGAAAATCCTAAAACATCTGGAAGACTTTGAACAAACTTGGCCTTTCCTCCGTGACTCACCTGGCAGACTAAATACTAAATGATTAAGGGCATTTTTATTATAATATTTAGCCAGTCTGGGATGAATTTAAATGTTTTATCTCCCCAACATAAATTCTTTTTTAAATGTTTTATACACACCTTTTATTTCCTCTTGAACACTCAGAAGTGTGTTCATATAGTCACAGTTAAAAAAAAACCTTTGGTCCCAAGTTAACAGTGTGAGCCACCTTCAGAAGACTCAAGCTGTTAAGTGGACAGAAGGTAAACACAAAATTGTAATGTATGAATTAAAGACGCTATATTCTGCTTTTTTCTGGCTTTTTGAAATCATTTTGAACACCTGTGCATTAGTATTTCTCGTATTATAACTTAAAATAATGGATATTTATGCAAAAGGTCTTCTTTTGGGAAGCTGTTACTTTAACTTTGCAGAGAACGCTTGGATTAGGAGTCTGTCTCCCCCTGCTGGCAACGGTGGGGACTGGACAGATCATAAAATGGCTATTTAGCACGGCTGTTAGCAACATAACAGTTAGATAAATGAGCTTTGTAGTGACGGCGGTTTAAGGCTGAAATGATCAGATTGAGTCCGGTGACGGTGTTTGGGCTTTAGAAACACGCAGGAGCACTTCCTGGTTTTATGTCTACGTAGAGCCACGAGACCAAATGTTTTCAGCTCTGGAGAAGGGAAGAGCATCAGCATACAGGATTACTCACACATGTGTGAATGAAACAAAATACTGTATTTTCCGGACTATACGTCGCCCTGGAGTATAAGTCGCACTAGCCAAAAAATGCATAATGAAGAAGAAAAAAACGTATATAAGTCGCACTGGACTGTAAGTCGCATTTTTTGGGGGAAATTTATTTTACAAAATCCGACACCAAGAACAGACATTTCATCTTGAAAGGCAAGTTATAGTAATAACAGAATAGAGAACAACAGGCTGAATAGGTGTGCGGTTTGCTAACGTAACACAGTGATGGTTATTCAGCTACATGAAGCATAAACAACGAACTGAACAGGTGTCTCGTATGTTAACGTAATATATTAACAGTTATTCACATAACTATAGCATAAAGAACATAATATAACAAGTTCACCAAACTCACCATCTCACTCCTAATCGCTAAATCCTTTAAATTCTTCATCCTCGGTGTCGCTTCTGAACAACTCCGCCAACTCCGGAGGTAGACGAAGCGCCGCTTCCTCCTCTGCGTGGCTGTCGTCAGACTCAGCATCAGTTCCATTTCCAATTATTCCGCTCTTTCTCAGTTGTCTTTATAGCCTAAGTTGTTAGTGGTAATGTTTACATTTTAAATTGTCAGTGGTACAGGTGCAGCAGATGCTGGTACACAAGCCTAGAGCGCCCCCTAACCAACACCTGAAATATTTTAATATATAAGTCACACCTGAGTATACGTCACACCCCTAGCAGGACTATGGAAAAAGTGTGACTTATAGTCCGGAAAATACAGTACTACTCCATGTTTTTGAGGTAGAAACATTATATCATGGTTAAAAGCTCCAAAAAAGTCGCAGAATAGTGGAGCTTTAAATTTGTATTTGTGGTGATTAAAACCCTCGTGCTGTCTTCCCAAATCTGGATTAAAAAAAAACCCCACCTGGTTTGACTTTTATAAAGCATAGAGCATAAACATTCAGTTCACTTTGTGTTAGACCTTTAGCCTTATATCAGTCCAACACTACCACAGATTTGACATTTAATGAAGATAAATATTTTGAAGGCAAAAGATTTTTTCAGGGGTCAGAATGGCCCTAGGGACAGCAGGACTAATGGATTAGATCTGAACATACACTGATGAGGTATCATGTAAACTCTGTATAATAAAACATAACTAAAGTGTATTTAATTGTCTTTGTACACTTTGTCCCATTCTTCTGGCTTTGTTGAGTGAGGTCAGCCCAGGCCATCTGTCCCTTTGTCTGAGGGGGATTTTCAGGCACGAGGCTGGCGGCGGGGGGTTAGGGGGGAGATCGTCCTGAACAGTGAACCCCGGGGGGTCAGAGGTCACCGTGCGGCTCAACGGATTCCCCTTTGCCGACGCAGCGTTTGTTTTAGAGACGTTTGTTGTACCTGCGGACGAAGTGAAAGACTGAGGTGAGAGCAGAGTCATGGACACAATAAAGACAACGCTGAGGCACACTTCCTATTGTCAAACCAGAGGACCACAATGAAAAATGAGACGTAAGCGTTATCAAATCCACCTCCAACACGAAATCCGGACTTGGACTTGGTCGCTCCATCAGTTCCAGGACTCCACATTCACTTTTTTCTTGGTCATATTGTCTCTGCACAGCTTTGATGTAGCTACAGCTTGGTCTCTTGTTGGTAAATGAACCCACGGCTGATGGCACAAAAGTTTTGATTAAAGCAGTGTTTCCCAACCAGTGGTACGGGGACCCCTAGTGGTCACTGAGCACTTCACAGGGGGTACTTGGAATTATCTCATCATCTGATAAAATTGCCATCTTCTCATTTTAAACTAATGAAATAAATGCAAGTACAAGTAACATGAAAAAAGTAAAATAACTAAAGAAATAAAGAACTTTGCATTATTTTATTTGTATTTTCCGGAGTATAAGTTGCACTTTTTTTCATAGTTTGGCTGGTCCTGGAGCTTGGAAAACTTGCTTACCACTAACTTTCTTAGATTTGCTGGCTTGTTGTGTTAATCTCGCCTCTTCAGCCTCCCAGGTTTGTTCTTTATGCTGTTGTGTAGCTGAATAACTGTTCATGTGTTACGTTAACATACAGGACACATATTCAGCCTGTTGTTCTGTGTGCTATTCTGTAGCTTAATAACTTGCCTTTCCAGATTTGTTGGTTTTTGTTGTTTGCTATTTGTCTGTTTTTGGTCTTGGATTTTGTGAAATACATTTTTAAATAAGTGCGACTTATAGACTCCAGTGTGACCTCTTTATGACGCATTTTTTGACCGATGCAACTTATACTCCTGAGCAACTTATAGTCCGGAAAATACAGTAATAAACACAGATGACCACTCTATGACCACTTTTTGAAAAATGTACACGTAAATGAATGAGGGGTAGTCACGGTATGACGAAAGGCCAATGGAAAAAACAATCTAAACATGACTCTGGGATCAGCTAGTGGAAAGTATTTGGAAGTCAGCAACAAAAGAGACATGAAAAGTAAATAAAAACAACACCAGCAAGAATGTAAACTGTTATCCAGGCCACAGGAGGCCATACGTCGTGTTAAAAGTTCCTCACGCTGCACTGTGCTCAGGATTAAACTCATGAACAGTGTGCAAAGTGAGAAAGGGAGAGGGAGGAATGCAGCAGAGCCCAGTCCTTGTTGCCTTTGCTCCGGCCTTGGCTCAGTTACATAATCCATCCTCAAACAGGACGTCCCACCACAGACTGCTCTGTCTTTTGTTCACCGCTCTGGGATAACTACTACTACGACGACGACGGCTACAAGACTGCAATTATGTCATCATGGAAGGGCTCTGAGTGAAGCTTTATTGTTGCAGGAAAACCACAAAAACCACAAAGGTGTAAGAGCGGAGTCACGGTCCCGTTACAAAAAGCAGCTCAGAGTATGATTACGGTGAGCACCTGTCCCACTTTTGGTTGTACCGCCCCAGTCCCGCTCATTAAGAGGTAGATCTTAGCCAAAATAAAGTGAGATTCAAGTTAAGAGCAAGGTAAGGTCAGTATTCCTCGTGGAAAAATGTAGAGGTATGGGTTTGAGTGTCAGTGGTTCCCCTGGGGGTCCGCGAAGGTACTGCAGGGGGCCCCCAGAGGCTGTCTATATTATTATGTACATAAAAAGAAAGAAGAAGAGTTTGAAATGCACTGTAAAAAACAATGCTGAAAAAACTCAAGGCAACAGGATCCCTCAAGATTTTTGGTGATCAACTCAAAATCTCAATTTTTTTTTTTACTCACCAAATTTTAAATTTATCTAAAAACTTGAAATTTTAAATTTTACTCACTATCTTTTCTCACTATTTTTTCCAACTCATCTTACAGCCAACTGACTCCACTGTTCAGAAAAAGTATAAATTCTAAAAAAAACAAAATATTCTATATTTAACCAAAGAATAACTTTTTCTGAACTCTGTAAGTTGGCTGTAAGATGAGTAAAAAAAATAATGATAGAGAGAAAAACTTAAAAATTAGAAAAGTTTTTAGACATCAAATTAAGTGAAAATGTGGAAAACTTGAGATTTTGAGTTGGCTCCAAAAATCTTGAGGGATCCTTTGCCTTGAGTTGTTGAGTTTTTGCAGCATTTTATTTATTTTTACAATGTATTTGTTTAAAAATATAACTTTAAAACACTTTTTAGCCAATAGTCAGTATTTTTTGTAATGTTTTTATAGAAATATATGAAGAAAAACATGAAAATAAAATTTAGGATTGAGGGAAGTTGTATTGTTGGGGGCCTGCGTGGGATTTTGGTAAATTTAAGGAGGGCCATGACGCTCCCTCCTGGACTCTGTGGTTGGTGTGTGTCGCTGCCTCTGCGTTTCAGGAAAGGACTCTCTCCATGGGGCGTAAAGTCTCAATAAAGACATTACTTTGCAAAATGTGTGTTTAAATGAGGTTTAGACTCATTTAGTTGGGAAGTTAGACAATGTCAAATAGCAACGCTTTTATTTTTCCAGTCCGTCCCTCTTTGTCCCAAAAAATTGCACACTTTTAAGTACTTTTTGAGGTGGTCACCCTGGGTATGCTGCTTAATTAGTGCGACTGCTAGCAACTCAAACCTAACACTACTTAACACAACTTATCACTACACTGTAAAAAAAAAAAATCAGTAAATTTTATGGTAAAAAATTGGCAGCTGTGGTTGCCAGAATTCTACAGTAAAATTTACAAGAGGCCTGTATTTCATTTTACAGTATAATATGATCACAAATGTTGTTTTTACAGTTTTTGACTTGAGTTTTTATTATTATTTACTGTGAAATATAAAGTTATCTTTCAAAAAAATAGATTAACTGTATATTTTACAGTTTGTGACTTACGTTTTAATCATTTACTGTAAAATTTAAAGTTATTATCTTTTAAAAAATAGACTAACTGTATATTTTAGTTTGTGACTTACGTTTTAATAATTTACTGTAAAATTTAAAGTTATTATCTTTAAAAAAGGTGTTAAACTGTAATAAACACAGGACTCAGTTATTTTAACAGTGCTCTACTGTATACATTACAAAAAAATAAAACAAAAAAATACAATTTTGCCTTATTTTTAATTACAGTTAATTACCGTAACCAACACAGTATTTTACCGATATATCAATTATGTTTTTTACTGTTGAGATTTTACAGATTTTTACCATGAAATCTACAGATATTTTTTACAGTGTACGTTTACTCCAACCAACACAGAACTTAACTACACAGAGAAACGTAAAGCACAAAGAAGTTGTGGAGCGCACAAGGTTTTATTTTAATGAGAAAAATATCTCGTTATAACACGAAACTTCAATGTATTAACAAGAAACTATATTTTTTCTTTTACTGTGGCAGTTCTGTAGGTTACATTTAGTTTCACAGAGAAAAAAGATCATGAAAAGACAGAAGGGAACCAAAATGATACTCCAGACTGTTTATCCAGGCTTGGGATTAGCACATAACGGCACCACCAACCATTAAGTTACATTTTTTTATCCCATAATGCCGGTGAATGGTGCTGGTGAATGGGTCCAGTTATACAAGCAGCCAGTGTACTCTTTTTTGACATTCCCAAGCCTGGATAAATGAGGAGGGTTGTAGCAGGAAGGGCATCTAAATGAATATGTGGAGTACAGCACACAGATGATTTGCTGTAGAGACTCCAGAAGAGAAAAAGAAGGAAAGAAGAGAACTCCTTCCCCTCTCTGCTGTACCTCTTTGAAGAGCTTGACTTTTACCCATAATCCCCTGGGCTGTAGAGGTGTGGTACAGCTTATCTCCAGATTACACACAGGAGGTGGGGCAGCGTATGGTAACTTTACTGCTCCGGTCCACATTCCTGTTTGTTAGCCTGTTTAAATCCAACCTGATCAGGGATTATTAAAACGGATTATCACTAAGTTACATTCATGAGTTTACAATTGGACAAAGCTTATGAGCCTCGATCTTGGAAAACTGCTTAGTGTCCGTATGTAACTAGGTTTAAATGTTTCAAAAAGAGAGTTAGAAGACAGCTTATTCTTGAGACTTTTGCAGAAGTAGAAGAAGTCCTGGTTTAGTTCCAGTGCGGGCCTTTTTTTAACAGATGTTCAGTCCTGATTCTGTTCTAGTTTAAGCCCAGTTTAGTCCTGGTTTAGTCATGGTTAGGATTAAATTACTATTTTATCCTGATTTAGGCCCATTGTATTTGGGAATTTAGGCCAATGTTTTCTGTGGTGTACCTTTATTTCTTTATTTTCTGTTTTTGTATTTGTGTATATTTCTATTCTCAGTAGCGTTACACTCTGCCCTCTGCACCTGTTTCTTTATGGCAGTAGTAAAGTAATTATTTGAAACATTTTCTTTCAGGCAGATAATGTTTTTAAAGATTGTAAAACACGCAATGCTCTTTCAGAGGTGAAGCTTGGTCTTAAAAAATACAAAAAAGCCTAATAAAGCATAAAAGTATTTAGTAAAAATACTAATTTTATTGCGACGCACCGTACACCTTCATGGCATGTTGTTTCTTCTTTATTGTTTTATTTTATTTTATAATTAGTTTTTTTGTGTGGGGTGCCAGCCAGGTCTCTCTCCTGACATAAGATGTTTCCATTAAAGTTACACTGTGTAACTTTTCTCCTAAATATGTGGGGCATACTGACTTGTTTTTGTGATTTTTTGAGCGATTATAAGGCCTGAGGCGCGATCTGTTGCTCCGAGCGGGGCTTCTGTACTGAGAAACCGCCCTCGCAACTTGGCCGGGAGCGCTCCGCTGTTCAGGAAGAGTCACGTGACAGGGAACGACTTGAGGCGCAGTATAACCAGGAAGCTACTTTTAGCGTTGTTATTTTCGCCAGTTCGTCAGGGCCGAAGGACACAAGAAGATGAAGACAATGTCGGACGAGGCAAGAAAAAGAAAATGTGAAAGGGACCGCACCAGATCGCAGACAAGAGTCAACATCGGACAGACTTTTGCTCGCTGGCGTCAGATGAGAGACAGAGAAGGCTGCAAATCGTATCACGTTTTTGTTTCTTTATTGTTGGGCAGGTAAATTAGCCTCTTTATTTTTTCTTTAGAACGTGCTTTTTCATACAGTTATTAGTTGTTTTTACTGCGACTATTGCGCGATATTTGTTGATAAGCTAACGCTAGTGCTAACTCTCCAGAAGAAGATCCAGTCCAAACTTCCAAAGGTAGCAGCAGGTCAACTAAAGTTGAAACAATGATGGAAATAGACGCACGCTCGCACAGTTTCAGAAGGAGGAGGGGCCCTAGTGTTTACGTTTTGTGACGGTGTAGTGGCACCTGTGGCCTCTAGAGGCGCAAGACCGGGAATCTTACACAGTGTAACTTTAAGTAAGTTTTTATGTTTGTTAGTTCAGGTACTGTCAGTCCGCCAAACGCACAAAGGACATACGCTCAAATTGCACACCCTTTCATAAAACCAAAATGACAAACAGAGCACATCAAAGGCAAATTCGGTTTTCTTTTTTGAATGTATTGAAAGTCATCGACAACAACGGCAGTAACAGTAACGGCAATTGCGAGAGGCTACAGGTCTCGATCTTTGCAGCGCTCGTGCTGCGCTGTGGCTGCTCCACATGGGGCTCATTGGCACGGCCGTTTTATGGAAACCAGGAAGGAGAAGATTGAACTGCAGCGCGAGCCGGGGACGAATCAGGGAACGGTGCAGTGGTTACGTGGTGTGGGAGTGGTATACATGGTTTTTTGTATATTTTATTGAATACAATGACATGCTAGTTGTCCCCAGCAAGGCAGGTTGTCACAATGTGTAAAATCTGTTTCATGTCATTAAAACAATGAAAACAATATTTAAGCTTCCTGTGATCTACTTTTGGTTCATGAGCCACCATTTGAGAACCACTGATGCAGAGGGCTCCTCACCCTATCTCTAAGGAGCTCGGAGTAGAGCTGCTGCTCCTCCGCATCGAGATGAGCCAGCTGAGGTCCCACCAGGAGGAAGACCTAGGACACGTTGGAGGGACTAGGTCTCTCGGCTGGGCCTGGGAACACCAGGGAGAGGAAAGTGAGAGAGACAACCCAGCCCCGGACGGTGGAAGATGGATGGATGATGTAAAGTGTTCATTCCTTTACTATAATTCATAATTAAAGTAATTTTATTTGTAACAAACTCACACATTATGGTTGAACTGTGCCAAACAGCCACATTTTATTCACACTGACACAGAGAACATGTAGAGACACTGTATTTATAAAAAAAAAAAATCTGTGAATCTAAAATAAAGTTTGTCTGCAGCGGTCTCCGAGACAGAAAACCAGAGTCCAGCACAAGTTTGCATACACATTACATGGGAGTGAAGGGGCTCTGTCCACATGTGCAGAGAGGGTTTAAAACACAGGGTTATATCTATATCTATCCATTTGCCCACTAACCAGAAGATTTGGTGGATTGATCCCTGCTATATGAGAATTGCATACTGCCTTTGTGTCCTTGGGCAACTGGTGGAGAAAATTATTAAGGCTAATTTGTTCTCCCATTTCATAGTAAATAGATTCATCAGTTCCAAGCGTAGTTATCATCACAGCATTTATACTTCTGTTTTCTATGTTAACATGTGTTATGTTAAATAACCAGCAGGGGGCGAATGGCAACAGTCAAAGATTTTACCAAGACAGAAGAAAAAGAGCCACAGTAACAACAAACATGGCGGCACTGGCAAAGGTTTTTATGCCGCATTTAATGAAAAAGAGACAAGAACATGAGGCGAAAATAGCGGTAGTCTGTTCAGTCTTTGAATAAACCGTGACAAATTTTCTCTCTCTAAAAAGTTCAGCCGTTTCTTCTGCTGTGACTGTTGAGCTGTGTTCACTAGCGCCCCCCAACGGTCAACACATGTACTGCTCCGTTCGTCCATATCCGCAAGCTTTGGAGAAACGAACCAACGTGCGACAGAATGAACGCAGAAGACTAACAGCGCGCTCCGTCCGTATACAAAAGTGTAGCGTATAAAAGAGCCTTCAGTGTGATTGTGTGGAGGAATGGGGCTATTATTGTAGCAAAAAGATTTGTGTGTGTGTGTGTAAATAGATTTGTCTGTATTAAGATGTGTGCCTATCAAGTTTTGTGAGTGCGTATTAAGATTTGTGCATGCGTAATACGGTTTGTGTATTAAAATCTGTGTAAATTAGATTTGTGCGTCTAATTAGATGTGTATGAGTAAAGCAATTTGTGCGTGTAAATAGATTTGTCTGTATTAAGATGTATGTGTATTAAGATTTGTGTGCATAATTACTTGTGTGTGTGATTAGATTTGATTGTAATGCGATTTGTGTGTGCGTAATAAGATTTGTGTCTGTATTGCAATTTGTGCATGCGTAATAGTTTGTGTGCGTATTAAAATTTGTGTGTAAATTAGATTTGTGCATGTAATTAGATGTGTATGAGTAAAGTGATTTGTGCATGTGTAAATAAATTTGTATTAAGATGTGTGCGTATTAAGATTTGTGTGTGCATAATTGCTTAGATTTGTGCGTAATTAGATTTGTGTCTGTATTGCGATGTGTGTGTGTGTGTAATAAGATTGTTGTGTAAAATGATTTATCTGTAAATGCAAGTGCTAAAACTCGTATGGACAAAGCTCTTCTTACACACACATCTTATTACGCACATAAAATCTCATTACAAACGCACAATTCGCAGTATAGATACACAAATCCTATTACGCACACAAAAATCATAATACGCACGCACACACAAGTCATATTACACATGCACAAATCAAATTACTCACACACAAATCTAATTACGCATGCACAAACTGTAATGTGCACACACAAAACTTGATACACACACAAATCTTTTTGCTACAATAATCGCCACATACTCGTAGTGTGACTGAGGAGTAAATGAATAATGCACATAACTTTAAAGTGACCGAGTGTCCTGCAAAGTGCTATATAAAAGTTAGCGTTAAATTTTTAATGCTAAAACACTTTTTATTAACACATAAATTCAAAAGCTGTTCTCGAATGCTGGATTTTTAAAATAGTTTTTAACCAATGCACTTGGAAGAGCATTTAAAGTTCAATCCAGATGCTCAAAACGCTCTTGTACATGTGGACACAGCCCTAAAATGCATCAACATAACACCATAAATCTGCTGAAATATGAGGTGATGTACAGTTTAAAGGCCACTGTATGGAGATCAGATGAATGAGCATGAGGAACACTGTTGGAAACACCAGAGTATGAAACGCTGGCGGCAGCAGCAGTCAAAAAAACAAAAAAAAAAACAAAAACGAGCCTACGATCGAGCTCGAAAGACTTCACTCACACCAAGTTGAGGTTTGGTCATGCACAACAGAACCAGAGAGACTGCATGAACACATTCAAGTGGATTTGATGTGGGACCAGTCCAGGATTTTGTAAGAGGAGCTTTAGGAGATACTTAAGGTGAGTCACTCCCTACAGTAGGTAATGGTCAGGACGCTTTGGAGAAGCAAACAGGAGCAGTGACTGAGGGTTTGGGTTGTGATTGTTAAAGGTTTTCCCTTACTGACTGGGTTTTAGTTCAAGTTTGGTCCTGATTAAGACCTGGGTTTAATCCTATTTTAGTGCTGCTCTAGCGGTTTTGTTCTAGTTTAATCCTAGTTTTGTGCCGGTGCAGGCCTTTTTTAAACACACGTTTAGTCCTGATTTAGTTGTAGGTTAGGCCCAGCTTAGTCCTGCTTCAGGCCTTTTTTAACAGATGTTTAGCCCCTGTCAGGATGGGCATCTGACATAAAATAAACCTATGCCAAATCAATATGTCAAAGGTAAAAGCCAAATGGAAAAAGTTAGACAAGTGACACTGGATATTTTAAATCCCAATGTACAGCAGTGTGTTGTTTAGTCCCTGCATCATTGCTCCCGTCTGCTTTTCCAAACTAGCGCCGTCTACTGTAGTGAATAAATTAACACCAAGAGAATCTCATAAGCCCAGATTTACAACATATCTACTGAACCATCCCTTTACAAGAACAGAAGAAACACGTCTGAAGTCAAAAACTGTCCACTGGCAGACTCCTTATTGCCTTCACATTTTGTGTCGTTACAATAAGTTTCTCTTTAGAGCCATAACCACAGCAGTTTATCGTGTACAAGGCAGAGAGTTGATACAGCGCTGGATAAAGCCTATAGTTTTCACCGGAGTGGTACGGTACGGGTCGGTTTACATTGCCAAAAACCAAGTGGGATGAAGGAATCTGAGGTCAGAGCAGCATTTGCAGTGGTGAATGGTTAGCTCCTGCAGCTAATATGCATCGTTCAGTTGCAGCGGAATAATAAAAAAGCAGAGGGAACTACATAGACCATGATCCTTTGCCCCGTTTCCGTGCATGCCAAAATGATTGAAAGGAAAACAAGAAAAAAATCATCTTCTACCATTTATTGCAGCATTATAGGACAATACCTCCAACACTTTTGCATTGCTATAAAAGGAGGATTTTTCTCTTATTTATTTTTTGTAATTCATTACATCCAATACGGCCAAACTTTGATCCCATATCAAACCGGCCCGTACCGTAATACGCGGCAAAAACATGCCATAAAAATATGATTATAAAACATCACATTTGTAAAAACTACAGCATAAATGGTCCATCAAAAAACACGATTTTGCAAAAAGGAGTCCAACAGCATCTACAAGTAAGAGGAATAGATTTCTTTTTCTAATAAATACTTTTAAATTATTATTGGGAGCCATTTTTGGGGGGAAAAGATTAAGAAAATACAAGTTCTAGAAGAAGCCTGGAGAGAATAGGTCCATATAGGCCGAAAATAATAATTACTATAATGTTTAAGTGAGTAAAGAGACAGAGAGTCCAGCAGAAGTGAGAAGCTTTGGCACATCGAAAACACCATTTGACGAGATGACAGTTCACGACATTCATGCAGGCTTTGAGGCAGTGAGCCGAGACATGCATCCACCAAAAAACAAACAAACAAACAAAAAATCTAAATGACAACAGTGGCAAGAGGCAGAGGATACAGCAGATTTTTTACATTTTCAAGGACTTTTTTCTCAACAACTTCTTTGAAAAATGGTCACATCTTTTACAATGTTATTTATTCACTCTTTCTTTCAGATAAACCAGGGATTATGGGTAGCGTACTCAGAGGTATAGTTCAATATTAGGGGTGTAACGACACAGTTACTATATCAAAGTATAGATTGTAGGAATAAAAAAACTATATCAACTATACTACTATATCGATACGCATTACCTTGTATTGAATCATACCGTTTTCTAGGTACACATGAGAAATAAAATATCAGAAATATTGATATTTAAATTTGCATGTTAAAAAAAACCCAAATATGTCTTTTTGGATGTAATTTTTGTGTTTTTTTAATTAAATAAAACATTATATTCAACTTTTCTTCGCCCTGTGTCTGCTGGACATAAACCCTGGCTGCAATGCTAGATTTGAGCGTAAAGTTACTGTATCGCCTGTATGAATATGAAGGTGATGAATCGTATTGAATTGTATCGTTCTAAATCAGCCAGTATCGTAATGAATCGAAACAATCCTAATCGATATGCATCGGTGCAAAAAAATATTGTTTTTGGATGTAAATGTGTCTACAATTAAATAAAATATTATACTCAACTTTTCTTTGCTTCTTTTCTTTCTTTTTTTTCTTTCTTTGATGGTGTTGAATCGTATCGTTCTAAATTAGCCAATATCATTCTTGAATCGGATTGAAACGATTCTTATCAATACGTATTGTATCGTTGCACCCCTATTCAGCATTATCCTGCAAAAGACAGTCCATAAGATACTGAGGCATAACTTATTCCCAACAGAAGGTAATTGTCAGGACAGTCCTAGTTTGGGGAGGTAGAAAGGCGCAACCCATGAGGCGTGTGTGCAAATGTAAATATTTTTACAACTATCAAAAAGTTTGTGTCAGAAAGGGCATCTAGAGTAAAAAAAACTGTTATGTAACCTTTGATCAGTTTGTGAATTACAGCACACTAGGGAGCCACATAATTTGCAAAGCCAACCACAAGGGGTTTTCAAGCCAGTGTACTTTTTTGCGCTGGTCCCAAGCCTGGATAAATGCTGAGGGTTATGTCGGGAAGGGCACCCAGTGTAAAAACCTGTGCCAAAATAATGTGACAAGGCAAATGGTTTGCAAATCTTGACCACAAAAGCTTCACAAGCCGGTTTAGTTTTTGTGCTGGTCCCCAAGCCTGGATAAATTGAGGAAGGCATGGCATCTGATGTAAAACCTATGCCAAATTAACATGATTAGCACTCACAATAGGAGGCAGATGATTTGCTGTGGCGACACCAGAAGGGAAAAGCCGAAAGGAGCGAAGTAGTTGTATTTCCAAGCATTTATTTAAACGTATGACGGCTTTTTATTTTCTATATCTGGGCCATCATTCATCATAACTTAGCGTAAATATCGTCTATGTGCCACAAAATCAGTTTGTTTTACGAGCCCCTTTGACAGCAGTACATGTTTTAGTTTCTGCTGCATTGCTCCTGTCTGCTTCTCCAAACTGGGAGCGTGCTGACAACTATCTACTGTAGGGAATACATTTGCTCTTAGGCAGCTAAATAAAGCCAGGCCAGCCATCCTAATCTTTTTTAGCCTTGGTCGTAGTGCATTTGAGTAGGATTTCCAAGGGAGATGAACAAATGGTGCATAATAAACTACCTCCAAGTGCAATTGGATAGAAATACAACCAATCAGAGAAAGGAATCATTGCATAAAGCCTGCCCACCTTTAGATAAGTAGTTATGGGTGGTTGACAGGATTTTTTTAATGGAAAATGTTGTGAAGGAAAATGGTCCCGAACCCGTTTTACTTTGCATAAATAGATATGGCTGGCCAGGCTACTGAAAATATTCGTCTCTACAGTTTAAATAATAAAACTCGTAGGAACCATCCTCTCAAGCAGAAGAAACACTGGGATCATAAATAATTTGTATTCAGTTAAACTTTTACATATTTTAACTCCAATCTCACATAAATGAATAATAAATGTGATATAGATCCATTCACAGGAACCTCATGAAGCCCACTGAGAAAACAACTAGATTAAAACATCTAGACGTGTCCTAAATGGTGCTTTTTCTAGCTTCTTCCAGCCTCTGCCTTTTTTGTTTTTACGACTTTTACAACGAAGACTCCGCCTCCTTGAGCTTGTCCGCTCGCGGTCGCACTTGTATCTGCGGCTCTTGCGTCTCGCTGATCACATCCAGAGCGTTCGCGGCGGCCGCTTTGACGTCCCCGCTGCTGTTCTTTTTATTCTCCGCCTTATCCGCGGACCCGCAACACAGCTTCGGCGCGCACACTGTCCGGCACGAAAGCTCGCATTGGGAGTCGCGGTTTTCCGAATTGAAAGTTACGAATTCGGGCTGGATGGTGGTGGCATGGATTCCCTCGTTGTGGAAGAAGTCTTTGATGCGCTTGGCCACTTCCATGTACGACGTCGGATCGTGGCACTTGATGTGAGCCGTGGCGATGATGCGGCTACCAGCTAGCTGCCAGATGTGTAGTTCGTGGATCTCTAGCACGCCGTCGAGCTGCAAAAGCCGCTTGTTTAGGCTGTCCATGTTGATTTGTTTGGGAACGGTTTGAAGCAAAATCAGCGCAGACTCCTTCAGAAGCGGGTACGTTGTATAGAGAAGAATGCAAACCATAATAATGCAAAGCGTGGGGTCGAGGTATAGCACCCAACAAGGTCCAGCAATCGTCAAAGTCAAATTAGTGGAATCCTTGTTTAAGTCGACGATGGAGTGGTTGACGTGGCGGTGGTCCGTGGTGTGGCTGTTAATGCAGGGGTTTATGCAGTTGTCGCCGGTGCAAGGCGTCCACACGAAGTAGAAGATGACGGCGGTGATGACGACGATGACGGAGCCCAGAGCGTCGCCGAGCACGTGCAGGAAGACGCCGCGCATGTTCAGCTGAGAGGCCGAGTCGTGTTCCGAGTCCAGTTCCTCGTAGAGGGGGTTGCCGTTCATCTGGACCTCTGTGCTGTCCTTACAGCGGATTTCTGGAACATAAGAGAGGAAAAGTAGAGGTTAGTCCTCAGTTTTGGACTCAAGGGCTGCATGATATGAGAAGAAAAACATACAACACAATACAGGGTAGCTCCAGGTTTCGTCTTGTGAAATTTAACCTTTTTAAGACTTTTTAATGCCATTTAAGAGTGAATTTTAATGCCAGCATCGTCAACAACAAAAACAATAATCTGTGAATTTTACACTAAGGAATTATCCATACTACTCTGAAACTCAAGGTTTTTATTTTAAAAGTCTAATGCAAATGAAAGAACTCCAGTGCTGCATTGAAAAGCATGAATAAATGAATCATGCAATGATATAGATAATATATTTTGCTATTGCGATGAAAAAATGTATATGAACAAAATTTAATACCTACTCATAATATTTAATACTTTTAAGGCCTTGAGTTTGACAAGATCAAATTTCATACCTATTTAATGCTATCAAGACCTTGGGGTTACCCTGCAATACAATAATGTTAAATATTGCGATAACGATATGATTGGCGATATTTTGATACCTTTTTGACATTCTGTAGCAAGTCCAATTCAGTTAAAGCAGTTTGAAAAGGGAGTCAAGTCCAAGTCCGAGTCACCAAAAATTTCAAGTTGACTCTGAGACGTCTTGTCAATACAAGGACCAAGTACAGCCCAAATCAAATCAAGCAGAGTCCAAATCAAGTTAAGTCCGAGAGAGAGTCACCAAAATGAATACACATATGAGGGAGCAACACTGAGTCCAAGTCTGTGTTATTGTGGGTCCGTGTCTCAAAACAATGACTTATAGTTCTAATGAAAAATATCATATGCAAACAGCAGAATTTCATTGATGTGAATTCATTTTTGTCATGTGAAAATGCAAAAAAATAAAAAAAAAGAAGTATTTGAGCTTTAAACTTCAAATAAAATGATCGCAGGCCAATGTTATGTCCTGTGCTTCATGTTTTAGTTCAAACTGCTCTGTGTATGATTCCTAATGAAAACTGTGATGTGCTATTTCTAAAGTCCATGTTATACAACCTTGAATAAATAGAAAAATAACTTCATTTTGTTGGTTGGAGAGGCCTTGTTAGCAGTTTTAGAGCAGTCATTCTATGTTCATGTCACGGGATTTAATGTTAATGATTTAATGTTAATGTTAATGATTTAATGTTAATGTTAATGATTTAATGTTGTTAAGAGGTGAATCAGGGGTCTAAGTCCACTTTAATATTTATGACACACACCAAATAGAAAGATTTCGTACAAAAACTTTCGACAGACCAGTGTTGAATAAAGCATAGCATTTGGTTAAAACATTGACTCTGGTTTATCCAATAAAATGAAATATTAAGCTAATTAATTTATATCTCATACTTTAAAAAAAAAGCATTATACTAAAAGGCTTGAGAAAAAGGCAGCTTAAAGCATATGTATATTATATATATAATATAAATATATGGGAACCATTAAACTCGCCATAACAACTAAACTTATAGAAAATGAGCAAGTATTGAGTCAAGTTTACTTAAAGGTCCCCTATTCTGCTAAATTGACCTTTTTGAGCTTTTAATCATGTTATAATGTTTCCACCTCAAAAACATACCTGGAATAGTATTTTGTTTCATTCACACATTTGAATATCACACATTTGAATAATCCTGTACTCAGATAATTTCAGCGCTTTAACTGTCGTCACTACGCATCTCTCAGCTCATTTATCCAGCTGTTAGCGTCATGTTGCTAATAGCCGTGCTAAAAACACATTTTATGCTCTGTCCATTGACCACCATTGTCAGCAGGGGCGTCAGGCACCTAATCCGACCGTTTTCTGCGAAGTCAAAGTAACAGCTCCCCAAAAGAAAACATTTTCCATAGACATACATTTTAAGCTATAAAACGTGAACATATGAAAAGGTGTACAAAACTATTTAAAAAAAGGCTAAAAAAAAGTATAATATGGGACCTTTAAGTAGAAAGAACTTATTACTACTATTACTACATCTGCCACTAACACTACGACAAACTACTACCACTACTACTACGATTGTTAATACTGCTGCTACTATTAATGCTACTACAGCTACTACTACTGTTACACTGTACTACCATCCACAGAAAATAATTTTACTGATCTCTTCCTCCTTTAAATCCCACAATATCATGCTCTGTATGCCTTGAAGGCTGTGGGTCGTTTAAACACTACTGAGCCGTTTTTAATTAGTAATCACTGGAGCGTATATGACAGTAGCCGGTAGCCGCCCGAGCTGCTACTTCCTGGGACGTCCCCGGGTCATTTATCAGGTGCGGGGGCTGTCTGTGGAGGAGCTGGCTGGCGGTGTGATGAATGAATGAGGCAGTAACAAAAAGAGGGGAGTGAGGAGTGCAGTGCGAAGCGATGGGGGCTGTGGGGAGGTATGGAGTCAGTATCCGTTTAATGTAACAGGTTTTACAATGCGGGGGTGGAGAAAATGGCTTGCTGTATGTGCTAAACCGAGCATGAGTCGGTATGGAGTCACTGGAGATGGGGAATAATGTGAAATATTCCAGGAAGCCTATATACCGTCGTAGGATTGTATAGTGTTGATAGATTTGAAATATATATATAGCATTTTTTATTTCAATAGCCACAACTGTATGGAGCAAGTGCCTTATTGGGACCTTAATATAGGGCCTTTTGCTGTTTGTGTTATGTTTTTGCAGAAGAATTAGCCACTAAATATTGAAAATTACAAAAAATCAAGATGGTTTTGGCAATTGACTACGTGTGTAATGTTGGTGTCTGGGCAGAAGCATTAGCAAGTGTCATCTATGTAGGGCTGCACAATATATCGCAAATTTACTGTTGACACAATTGGTTTTATTTTCCTCCGTCTGACAAACACAATGCCTCCCAATATAACTGTCCAGTTAAATCACACAGTGTTAGAATGAAAGGTTTAAAGATCCAGGTTTGAGCTCTGTTTAGTCAGAAATTTAGACCTGGTTTAGTGCTGGTTTAGTCCTAGTTTAGCTCTAGTTTTGTGCTGGTTTAGTCCAGGTTTAGTGCTGGTTTAGCTCTCGTTTAGTCCTAGTTTTGTGCTGGTTTAGTCCAGGTTTAGTGCTGGTTTAGCCCAAGTTTAGTGCTGGTTTTTCGAACAAGTTTAGCCCTGATTTAGCCCTGGTTTAGCTCTAGTTTAGCGCTGGTTTAGCTCTAGTTTAGCGCTGGTTTAGCTCTAGTTTAGCGCTGGTTTAGCTCTAGTTTAGCGCTGGTTTAGCTCTAGTTTAGCGCTGGTTTAGCTCTAGTTTAGCGCTGGTTTAGCTCTAGTTTAGCGCTGGTTTAGCTCTAGTTTAGCGCTGGTTTACCTCTAGTTTAGCGCTGGTTTACCTCTAGTTTAGCGCTGGTTTAGCTCTAGTTTAGTGCTGGTTTAGCTCTAGTTTAGTGCTGGTTTAGTCCAGGTTTAGTCCTGGCTTAGTCCGAGTGTAGTCCTGGTTTAGTCCGAGTGTAGTCCGAGTGTAGTCCTGGTTTAGTCCGAGTGTAGTCCTGGTTTAGTCCGAGTGTAGTCCTGGTTTAGTCCGAGTGTAGTCCTGGTTTAGTCCGAGTGTAGTCCTGGTTTAGTCCAAGTGTAGTCCTGGTTTAGTCCGAGTGTAGTCCAAGTGTAGTCCGAGTGTAGTCCTGGTTTAGTCTGAGTGTAGTCCTAGTTTAGTCCGAGTGTAGTCCTGGTTTAGCCCTAGTGTAGTCCTGGTTTAGTCCGAGTGTAGTCCGAGTGTAGTCCTGGTTTAGTCCGAGTGTAGTCCTGGTTTAGTCCGAGTGTAGTCCTGGTTTAGTCCGAGTGTAGTCCTGGTTTAGTCCGAGTGTAGTCCTGGTTTAGTCCGAGTGTAGTCCGAGTGTAGTCCGAGTGTAGTCCTGGTTTAGCCCTAGTGTAGTCCTGGTTTAGTCCGAGTGTAGTCCTGGTTTAGTCCGAGAGTAGTCCTGGTTTAGCCCTAGTGTAGTCCTGGTTTAGTCCGAGAGTAGTCCTGGTTTAGCCCTAGTGTAGTCCTGGTTTAGCCCTAGTGTAGTCCTGGTTTAGCCCTAGTGTAGTCCTGGTTTAGCCCTAGTGTAGTCCTGGTTCAAACTTGATTTTGACCTGCTTTTGTCCTAGTTTATTCCTGGTTTAGACTCGATTTGGTCCTGGTTCAGCCCTGGTTTAATCCTAGTTTGAATTGAACTTTGGTCAAAAAGCATATCTTTGATCATATCATTATCACAGTATTTAAACCCAGTTAAAACATGTTTTTGTAATATCATGCAGCTCTATGTTTTGCCGTTTTATCTTTAGTAGCAATTATCATATGAGCAGAAGGCCAAATGTTGAAGTTTTTTTTTATTTTATGCTGGACAAGTAGTTCAGAAATGTGTCAGCCCACTACAGTTTGTCAGTGCATGCTTAGTTTCATCAATTCTACTTATTATTAACTTCAGCAAAGGGTCTGGATGCTAATAATTCAGTGTTTTTTTATTTTATTTTTTTGACACCTAAAAAGCTGAATGTTTCTATCAATGCCAGGTTAGACTCAACACTGAACGGTATATGTGACTGGCCTGGATAAAAGGGCCTCTACACTCCTGACATGTTGTGACTTGTCTTCCTCTTCTATACAACTCTACAAACTCCATGTGACAGAACTGGAACTTGATCCTTCACCTGTTTGAATTCATCCGTCTCCAGGATAGAGTGACCAAGCCAACCAATATCTAACAACAAACGTCTGTCTCTCCATATCTCCGCTGTGGAGAGGAAAACAACGCTGATTACTCACCCGGGCTGCTCAGAGTATTACGCAAGTGAAACTCTTAATGTAGATAAGACTAGAACATGCTGTCAGTAGGAAAGTTGGTTTAAAAGAAAGTAGGGACATCTACCGCCGCTGAAATCTAAGTTTTTTCCTTCCAATATTCATTCTTGGTCAGCCAAAAATGGTGACACAGCAAAAACATCAAGACATAGTTCCCCTTTAGACTGTTTCTGCCGTTCTTTAAAAATGCTTAGTGCACATTTTAATCTCCCAAGTCTGTTAGCAAGATAACTCAAAAAGTACTGGTAGGGTTTTGATGACATTTTAAGAAAGGTCGGGTAATGGAGTCAAGGAAAAAATGATTAGTTCATGGCACGGATTTAAGGAGGAACTGTGAGTGCTTCTAGTTGGCAATGGCTTTGACTGTGAACAATGTCTATTAGCTATCAAATTAAACATTAACAGTTTCCTTGTAACCAAGTGGATCTCAATCTCTTCACACCAAGTACTACCTCAATAGGAAGAAAAATATGTTTTTTAGGGTTTCTGCAGTATTTAACAAGTTGAATTTTAGACTTATTTAGACCTTTGTTCAAGAAAATTAGGACCTTTTCCATAAGTATGCAGCGTACAAAAAATACCAGTCCTAATAGAACGTTATATTTTCAACTAATCCAAAAGCTGCTGTGTATGATGTCCTTGCGATGATAGACGGTAATGTGCCTTTGAGCAAGTAAGTTGTAATTTTTAAATAGTGAACGCATGTAGTTGCATCAAATTCAGTTCAATTTTGTTACTATAGCCCAATATCACAACACCAGTCACCTCAAACAACTTTACAAACAATCAGTCACACAATCAAACATAACCAATAAGAACTGCACTAAACATTCCCTATCCTTAGACCCTCCTTCTCAGTAAGGAAAAACTCCTAAAAAAAACTAGCTGTGGAGAAAAAAAAAAGAAGAAACCTTATGGAGACAATACTCCCCGGACGGACCTGCTATAAATGTGTCTAGGATTGTTAAATAATGTAGGTGACATTTAAGACCTGTTATATTCAAGACTTCATACTCTACATCTCTGCAAATTCAAGACTTTTAAGGGCCTTAAATTCAGATATTTAAATGTAAGACTTTTAAGAACATGTATAAAAACACACATTATAATGTTTTATTCCAGTATTAAGATTATGCTATTAATTTTTTACTATATTTGAATCTACTATGTCCTAACCTTATGTTTAAAATATTAATACTTTTAAATTAAACACACATTTTGAGCCCCTTTAGAAACTTAACAGTATAGCAGCATAGTGAAGTACTCTGATAAAGCCATATGAACCAATGCTAAGGTGAAAGTAGACAGGCTTCTACTAGAGGGACAAAGGTCTTCACAGCCCCAGTAGAAGAAAAAAAAAAAAAAAAAAAAATCCCACAATGAACGGTTAAGCATAAAAGACACTATACGGCCCGCTACATAAGCTTTGTGATGTATAGATGTTATGTTGTGTGCAAAAGAAGAAAACAACAAAACAAGTAGCATTTTGTCTTAAGACGTGTTGTTTGCCTTGCTAGAAGCTAAGTGAGTGAGAATGTGAGATTATCCACTAAGCTGTGAAAACACTGACTGCTACTGAGTCCCGCTATAAACATAACAAGACTTGACTTTGTACTCTCGAGTATCAGGGCCTCTAATACTCATACTAATACTGTACTAATACTGTGGATATATTTCAATATAGGCAGGGATGCAATTTTTCAGTTTCCAAATTTTTTTTGAGTTTGAGTTTTTCCTAATGCGTTTTTGAGTAAGTAAGTGGGAATTTTTAAATAGTAAGCAGGTAGTTGCATCAAGTTTTATTTATGTAGCCCAATAAAACAGCAGTCGCCTCAAAGGACTTTATAAACAATTAGTCACACAATCAAACCTTAACACTCAATCAAACAAACAATAACTAAACTAAACAGTCCCAGGACATCCTATGCCCTTTGACCCTCCTTCTCAATAAGGAAAAACTCCTAAAAAACCCAGCGGTGAAAAAAAAAAAACACTTATGGAGAAGACCATATTGAAGGAGAGATTCACTCCCAGGAAATGTGTCTAGGGCTGTTAAATAATATAGGTAACATTTATATATATATATATATAAGTACGTACTCTAATAAAGTTACATGGCTGTGACTTTGAAGTATCATTAGGAAAAGCCAGAGTATCAACTGCGTAGGACCCGTACCACAGTTTCAGAACCAGCGTTGCTAAGTGGCCGTTTAGACTACAATGCATTTTGCCGAATCCGCAAAGGTTTGATTGAGGTATGACCTTTTGTTTACACAAAGACAGGGTTTCTGTTTTCTGAATCCGCAAAGGTTTGAAAAAGCTGGAGGAGGTGTTTTGGTCTCACAGCGGGGAGCCGCTTGGAGCCACTCTGCTCTCGTGTAAACTGTGAAAACAGTGTCTTCACTGAAAATGATGACGCAAAAATACGAGGCTTTTCCGTCTCATACGTTCATATTTAGTCCAGTAACTGTCAGTAATATCTGTACAAGTACTTATTTGATGAGAGACTTTATGTCAATGGCTCCAGAACAACCACAAGTCCCTAAAGTAGTTGGAAAGTAACAGACCGGCGCTATCACTTCCTCTGCTGTTTACGCTCTACATTTGTGAGGCCCACAGCGTCGTTTGCTGGACAAACACAGGTACTACAGTTTACAATCATTTTCCTTAGACCTCAGCGCTGTCGTATGCGACATCGGAGGCGGCATGACTATCGCATTTTCCTGGGCAGCGTTGTCGTGTAAACAAGCCGTAAGTCTAAAGTAGACAGGCTTCTACTAGTGATGCAACAACATCTTCCCACAGTGAGGCAAAAGTTGGGGGGTAAAGACTTCACAGCCCCAAGTAGAAGGGAGGAAGAAAGAGAAAATCCCAGACTGAAAGGTTAAGCATAAAAGACACTATATTGCCCGCAACATAAGCTTTGTGATGTATAGTAGATGTTATGTTGTGTGCAAAATATGACAAGAAAACATCCAAGTAATGTGTATGTAGAGACTTGAGCACTTTGTCTTAATTCGTGTTTTGTGCCTTGCTAGAAGCTAAGTGAGTGAGAATGTGAGATTATCCACTAAGTTGTGAAAACACTGACTGCTACTGAGTCCCGGTATAAACATAACAAGACTTGACTTTGTACTCTCGAGTATCAGGGCCTCTAATACTCACACTAATACTGTACTAATACTGTGGATATATTTCAGTATAGGCAGTGATGGGATTTTCTTGCAAATCAGCAATTCACCAAACGTCTTTCTTTCTAGTACACTAGTCATGCTCTCAACCATCTTCCAACAATCTTTTTCTAGTTCAGGATCACTTATAAAACACTGGACACGAGGGAAACGTGTCTAAACTTCACTTTACCCAATGTAAATTTCTTCCATACAGTGACAAGACAATATTTTCTAGCATTTATCTTGCTTTGAAACAGTTAATGTATAAAAATATGGCTAATAATGTTGAGACATCTCTTTTCAGGGTAGCTCCAGGTTTTGTCTTGTGAAATTTAAGATTTTAAGACTTTTTAAAGTCACTTAGAGACAAAAGAATTCCAGAGCTGCATTAAAAAAATCATGAATAAATGAATGAGGCATATGAATGATAACATTTCTTCAATACATATATTTTGTTATTGTGGTGACTCTACTTTTTTGTAATATTAACAATGTTTTGACAAATTTTAAGACCTAGGTGAACAAAATGTAATACCTACTCATAATATTTAATACTTTTAAAGCATGACTAGGGCTGGATTCCATTAAACAATCATATTGAAAGAAAAGTTACAATACCAAGTTTCAATACCTAGTAGGACATTTAATGTTCTTTTGCATGTATGAATCAAATAAATACCAGAATAAATCATACAAACTACTGGTTTTAACTTACAGCTAAGAATGTTGCTCCAAAAATTGGTCTTTCGTTCAATATTATTGTGTTTTATGATTGTTGAAGATGAATTAGCTCACCACAGGTATCAGAAAAAGTGTTGCTCAGGTACCAGTATCAAAAAACTCTGAACGTTACCCAGCCAGGCAAGACAAGTTAAAATTTTAATGCCTATTTAATGCTTTTAAGACCTTGGGGCTACCCTGCTTTTGTCCCATTCATCCTCCTCATTCAATAGATTGTGGGACATGTCAATTCTCTCACCTGGACTGACTTCATTGACAGATGGTCACACAAAAACACCAGTTACTTACCATTTTTCCTGTCCGAGCGCCCATCCCCAGGACTGCTGTGGTTCACCAGGTTATTGGTCTCCTCTCCTGTAGACCCTTTCGGCACATTTTTCCTGAGGTGGCCCTTGCTGTTGCCGTGCGAGTGCCCCCCACCGCCGCCTCCACCTCCTCCTCCGTGGGAATGCCCGTGTCCTCCTCCGCCGGCGTGCCCGTGGAACAGGCAGAGGCCGAGCAGGTTGACCAGGAGCCCCGCGGCGCCCACCCCGGCCACCACGATGGGGCCCTCGATCTCCTGGGGCTCCGTGAAGCGCTCCACCGCCTCCAGCACGATGGTGAAGCACAGCGCGGTGAGGAACACGGCGTTGACCAGCGCGCCCATCACCTCGGCTCGGATCCAGCCGAACGTGTTCTTGTTGGTGGCCTGGGTCTTCTCCGCGAAGCGCACCGCCACCAGGGCCACCACCAGCGCGATGACATCGGACAGCATGTGGAAGGAGTCCGACAGCATTGACAGGGACGAGGTCATGCGGCTGACCACCACCTCCACGATGAAAAACCCGAAAGTCATTGAAAGCATACACAGCAGCCGGGCACGATTCGGCTCACACGCCATTTTTATTCTTTTTTTTTTACGTCAAGTTTAGGCTAAAAGTACAATCTTCTTAACAATTCATCAACGCGCAAAGACATACGTTAGCAAACTGTCCGGTTTACCCACAATTCAAAGCTAATAAAGCCTTAAGCTAGACAATACGAGGCGAAGCTAACAGACTCTTCATTCACAATTAAGGGAAGTCGGCGCTTGATAGCATCGCTCGCTAAGTTAAATGTAAAGAAAAAGCAAAATGTTTATATCCAAAAAAAGAAAAAAGATTAAGGAAAACGTCTTTAAGTCCGTCCTTTAAGTACGCCGAGGTAGTCACCGTGGAGAGTCCCGAAATCTTTGCCGACGAGCCGTGGCGTTTGCAGACGGCTAAAACTTTTTGCACCCGAGCCGGCAGTTGTTTCCACACTGAACTGAACAGAGCTCAAGGGATGGGGGTGTTGTGGACACGCCCTACCGCCGATTCCTGAGTCCTGATTGGTGGAGAGATGGTGAGGTCGAAGCCGATTGGTCGGATTTTGTAAGTCACGCTTAGGGGCGGGGCTATGGAGGCAACACAGCTGCGGTTGCTATGCACGCTCGGTAACGGGGCAGCTGTGTTCTCGCGAGAACTGTGAGTGCGTTCTCCCAAGTTACCAGCTGTTCACTCAGAAAAGGTAAAAATAAATAAATAAAACAAACAAACAAACAAACAAAAAATTACAGACGAAGTACACACAAAAAAAAAGAAAAAAAAAGCTTTTTCCTAAAATAAAATAAAACATCCTAAAAGCTCACATATTCACAGACACAGCTGACAAAACACTTATCCAACAGTTGTTTACTCATAAATAAAATATAAAATTGTTAATATATGTTTTTTAATTTGTAAATAAAGTCACATAAACGCCTTTTTGGCTCTAACTTTTCAGGCCATTTCTTGATAGTATTATATAGCAGAAATAAAAACGTACTCTCTTTTGGCCCATTATTATGAATCCATTGTCTAGAGATGAGTTTTTTATTTTATTTTATGAATAACTCTGCATTTATTGGGAATATTTTTGTGATTATTTTGGCAGCAAAGAGAGCGCGTCATAAACTTTCATTTGATATCTCAATTTTGCCCAAAATGTCACTTATCCCATTTAGATTCTCAGCCCTCAAAATATTCACAGACGCAGATTACAAAACACTTATACAACAGTTGTTTACCCATTAATAAAATATATAATTGATTTTTTTTTTTACTTTGTAAAGAAAGTCACATAAACACATTTTTGGCTTCAACCCATGCCATTCCTTAATAAAATTCTAACAGTAATAAGAACCACTTTATTGGCCTAATATTATGAATTCTATGTTTAGAGATAGGAGTTTGTTTTTTGATCAATATCTCCAAATTGATTGGGAATATTGCGATTATTTGGCTGTGAAAAGAGCTTTTATGAGATAGACATATATATAGTTTAATCCTAAATGTCACTTATTATAGATTCTTCCACAGCCTGAAGCAGAGTTACGTTGGTAAACCAGAAATAAACTAATAAAAATCTAAAATGTGGCTTGGTGTAAGGTGTTACAGGCTGAGACAGTTGGCTTCAGAAGTCATAGCATTATTCCTTCTGTTAAATTTGTTCATTGATCACCAGGTCTTCTGGCCAAATCACCTTTCAGCTTTTTCTTTTGGCTCACTTTCTGTAGCTTTATCTAATCAATTTTAAACTACTTTTACTTTCCAAATCCAATCGCCGTATGACAACAACAGAGTCCTTATCATTAATACTCTCTGATTAGTTCTTAATCAAGAGAACATTAGTGAGTTAGACTGAAAAATGTAGCAGCCACAGAGCATTCACAATGTAGCGTACTCTTTGTGTCAGTACCCACGCCTGGATAAATGGAGAGAGGTTATGCCAGGAACTAGGATAGTAGTAGCAGCAGTTATAGTAGCTGTAGTACTACTAGCAGCAGATATACAAGTAGTAGTAGTAATAGTAGTAATAGAAGTACTAGTAATAGTATCAGTAGTAATAGTATCAGTAAGGTAGTATTTGTAGTAGTAATAGTTGCAGAAACAGTAATAGTAGCAGTCGTAGACGTAGTAATTATAGTAGTAGTATAATAAGAGGCAGTAGTAGTAAAAGTATCAGCAGTAGTAGTAGTAGTATCAGCAGTAGTAATTAAAGTAGTAGCAGTAGTAAAGTAGTAGCAGTAGTAGGAGTTATAGCAGCAGTAGTAGTAACTGTAGTAGTAACTGTAGTAGTAACTGTAGTAGTAGTATTAGCAGTAGTAGTAGCAGTAGTAGTAACTGTAGTAGTAATATTAGCAGTAGTAGTAGCAGTAGTAGTAACTGTAGTAGTAACTGTAGTAGTAGTATTAGCAGTAGTAGTAGTAACTGTAGAAGTAACTGTAGTAGTAGCAATAGTAGTAGTATTAGCAGCAGTAGTAGTAACAATAGTAGTAGTATTAGCAGCAGTAGTAGTAACAATAGTAGTAGTATTAGCAGTAGTAGTAACTGTAGTAGTAACTGTAGTAGTAGTATTAGCAGTAGTAGTAACTGTAGTAGTAACTGTAGTAGTAACTGTAGTAGTAACTGTAGTAGTAGTAGTATTAGCAGTAGTAGTAGCAGTAGTAGTAACTGTAGTAGTAATATTAGCAGTAGTAGTAGCAGTAGTAGTAACTGTAGTAGTAGTATTAGCAGTGGTAGTAACTGTAGTAGTAACTGTAGTAGTAGTAGTATTAGCAGTAGTAGTAGCAGTAGTAGTAACTGTAGTAGTAATATTAGCAGTAGTAGCAGTAGTAGTAACTGTAGTAGTAGTATTAGCAGTAGTAGTAGTAACTGTAGAAGTAACTGTAGTAGTAGCAATAGTAGTAGTATTAGCAGCAGTAGTAGTAACAATAGTAGTAGTATTAGCAGTAGTAGTAACTGTAGTAGTAACAATAGTAGTAGTATTAGCAGTAGTAGTAACTGTAGTAGTAACTGTAGTAGTAGTATTAGCAGTAGTAACTGTAGTAGTAACTGTAGTAGTAGTATTAGCAGCAGTAGTAGTAACTGTAGTAGTAACTGTAGTAGTAGTATTAGCTGCAGTAGTAGTAACTGTAGTAGTAGTAGTATTAGCAGTAGTAGTAGTAACTGTAGTAGTAGTATTAGCTGCAGTAGTAGTAACTGTAGTAGTAGTAGTAACTGTAGTAGTAGTATTAGCTGCAGTAGTAGTAACTGTAGTAGTAGTAGTATTAGCAGTAGTAGTAGTAACTGTAGTAGTAGTAGTAGTATTAGCAGTAGTAGTAGTAACTGTAGTAGTAGTATTAGCAGTAGTAGTAGTAGTATTAGCAGTAGTAGTAGTAGCAGTAGTAGTAGTAGTATTAGCAGTAGTAGTAGTAGCAGTAGTAGTATTAGCAGTAGTAGTAGTAACTGTAGTAGTAGTATTAGCAGTAGTAGTAGTAGCAGTAGTAGTAGTAGTAGTATTAGCAGTAGTAGTAGTAGCAGTAGTAGTAGTAGTAGTATTAGCAGTAGTAGTAGTAACTGTAGTAGTAGTATTAGCAGTAGTAGTAGTATTAGCAGTAGTAGTAGTAGCAGTAGTAGTAGTAGTAGTAGTATTAGCAGTAGTAGTAGTAGCAGTAGTAGTAGTAGTAGTATTAGCAGTAGTAGTAGTAGTATTAGCAGTAGTAGTAGTAGTATTAGCAGTAGTAGTAGTAGTATTAGCAGTAGTAGTACAAAGAGAAAGTGTTTTCTGAGTGACTCAGCGTTATTCCTCAGCTCTGATTTATCACAATTACATTTTGCTGCAGTTTGGCTCAGACCTCGTTCCTAGTTTGCTGGCAGCTGACGGTGAGTAACAACATCTCCATCAGAATCAATGCACTTGTAAAAGCTTTCACTTCTGTAATGACTCTGTTAGTCACTTCTCTGAATTACTGCATTTCTCTTGAAAAACAGCAGAAACCAGTCCTTCACTGATCATTCTGGCACGTTTATGATCACAGATTTACTCGCTCATGTACAACAGATCCAGGCAATATACAACTATTACACTTTTGTACACATTCCCAAAGCTAAACTGCAGTAAACAAAACCACGCATTGAGGCAAGCGCTTTCTGACTTGATGCTTCTTGAGAAAATAAATAGTTAGGGCAAGTTTAATCGTAGAAATAAGTGACAATATTCTTTTGAAGTACTACACGTCCCAGTGGAAAGATCATTTACATCTGGAGCACTGTTATTGTTCTTTCCTTATTACTTTCTTTGAGCTAAACAATTCGTATGAAAGCTGTAGTGAACTTGAACTGCTCAAACATCAGCGTGTCCCTGCAGGGCTACCGTAGCTTATCACAGTCTCTGTTATAAATGCATACACGAGTGGACTTATAACATCCACTGCATGGTCATTATAGGCCTCCGTAATTACTCAATGCTCTTTTAACTTCAGTCCGCCCTTCCCACATATTTAGAAGAGTCTATTTACATTTTTTTTTACTATTTATGAGACTTTTTAAATTATTAGGGTGTCCTGTAATGATATTATGACCGTACTATTGCAAGTTGGATAAGTACTTCTTTTTAAAAACGGTTTGCTGGGGCCCTCTGACCTTTTTGCTGCCCCTTGTAGAGGCAACAGCGGGTTAATGCTGCTTTCAAGTGCATGTCGGACAATTCGAATGGTAGTTTTCTCCGAGGGCGGAAGTTGTTTACAAGACTTTTTTGGTCAAATCTGGGAAAGTTATAATGGAGTTCAATCATTTTATGCGTTTGGGACCACAAATACATTAGAGGCCGTTACCAGTACCGTAACGATAATTTTTAAGCTTTTAGTCAACTAAATATGAAGTTTGGTGAAGCACAAAGCAGAAATTTCCATAACATTGTCAAACTTCAAAGAAATATAATTCGTTTTTTTACTTTGGTTCATGAAACACTCCCAAAAAATAACCTTAAACATTTTACCATCCACCAATTTCAAGTCGCTTCTACAGTTCTGATTTATCCGATTTACCCGACTTGATCAAACAACTCCGTGGGGCGTTCATGTGCTCTTTCATCTCAGAAAGTCACATATATACGATGAACCAGACACGACTTGAAAGCAACAAACACAATGGTTTAAAGACTTCGCTCACATGGCCTACTCCAGTCACAGTAAAAACCTGTCAAACCTGCCAAACCTCAGAGCGACCCTAAAGAAAAAGGGAGTGCAAAGTAAGAAAAACAAAGTGTTCTGGCAGGTAATCATGCTGTCAAAGCCTTCTCAATTAGTCGGAAACGCTGCTTACGACACATCATTCCTGCCCTTTAGCTTTGTGAAGTGAAAACAGCTGCCTATACATGTAACTAAACAATATAAAATGATTTGCCGCACCACAAACATTACAAAAACACACAGCATCAAATCAGAGAATCATCTGGCATCACTACAATCTCTGCTACTTACAATATAAATACAGCTTATTTTACATTCATTCCTTATTAATCCTTCAGTCCTCAGTAGCCTTCACATTATCTCCCTCTGTAGTGTCTTGGTGCAGTTAGCGAATGCCCAGGATCTGCCTGCTCTTGAGCTGGCAGGCGCGCTCCACTTCGCCGAGGGTCCGGGCGCGAAGGTTGGCCGCCTGAAGCCGTCTCAGGATCAGCTCCTGGGACGTCGCGCTCGGCGGTCGGACGTTCTCTTTGCTCTCGCCGGCGAAATGCACCTTCTTCTTGCCCGGCGAGATGTTCTCTGCCGAATCTGAGACCGAGGACAGGGCACAGTTAATGCTTTAAGTCAGCTTTAGACAATTATAATCAGCTTTTTTTTTTTTTTTTAAATCCAAAAATCACCTCATACAGGTTGAGGAACATGTAAGTAAACGCAATTATTGTGCTTTTTAATGGTTAAAGCAAAGTTGTAAAATAAATAGTGCTTTATTTGTGGATGAAAATTGATCAAGTTAAAAAAAAACTACTTTATTTACATGATTAAAAGGGAAATAAATAGCTATGGACATAAAAACACAGACAATGAAACAGACAAAAGACTGAAGCAGGTCCTGTGGTCGTCATCTGATTCCCATACCTATGTCTGTGGGATAGAAGGGAGAGAGCTCCCTCTGCTGGTGGAGACGGTTGTAGGTCTTGAGTAAACTCTCAGCTCTGAAAAGGACACAGTGTGGTCACAATGTGACTCAGAAATATTACATTACATACAGAATTAAGTTACCATCATGTTTTACCTTGCAAGTTTCTCATTGGACAGCTGTTCACGTGCACAGAGTTCCTGCTCCCTTTCTGCAATGAAGAGATAAAGTTAAAAGGTCCCACATTATGCTTTTTCCAGGCTTTTTGAAATAGTTTTGGACACATTTGCATTAGTATTTCATTTTTAATAGGATGCACATTCGGTTAATTGTTTCTAATCGATTAATTGGTAGTCTTAACGATTACTGATTAACTAGTTTACCCCCAGCTATTATTACGTTTTATAAAAAAACAGCTCTTTATTAAATTCAACGTCAATAACCTATAATTAAAAGTCTTTTTTTTTTTAAAACTAAGACAAGTTATAGGCTCTTAATGTTATGTTTAATTTGCCCTAACTCTCCAATATGACTGTACCTTTATTCCACTGTACAGCACAATAATTAATTATTAGCATTTCTTTTAATCGATTATGTCCATAATGCTGATTAACCCATTAACCACAAACACCCCCAATGGGAAACATCTTATTATGAGGAGAAAACACTTGAATTAGGTGTCTGTCGCCACCTGCTGGTAAAGACGAGGAATGGACAGAGCATAAAATCGCTAATTAGCACGGCTACCGCTCAGCAAACAAGCGCAAATGAAACAAAATACTACTCCAGGTCTGTTTTTGAGGTGTAAACATTATAACATGGTTAAAAGCTCAAAAAAGTCAATTTAGCAGAAAAGTGAACCTTTAAGATTAAAAATAAACGTTCTTCTCGTCAGCGTGGACATAAACGCAATCAAACTACTTTTCCCGCTTCGTTTACATGGGAGGGGTGTTTTTTTGAGTGTAACATCTTGGCAGCAAAATTATTGGAAGCGTAAGTAAACCGTGGTTCAACTTCTGCACAGTGAAAAACAGTAAAACATAGCCTTTTGTGTGTATATGGTTGAAAGCAGATGTGGAAGAAATACTCTGCACTGTAAAATCTGTACTCACATATTACTCTAGGAGACATAAAAGCACTCCACAGAATTATTAATTGAGTCAAAGTTAAAAAAGACAACTTCCTACTAGTTATTTTTAATCAATTGTCTGCCTACATTGGTGTTGTAGCGCCCGAGACCAGTCTTTGTCTTGAGACCATTTTTTTAGGGTCTCCTCTCGGTCTTGGCTGCAGTTTTATTCGATCTTGGTCTCGAATCCAATTTCACTTGGTCTTGTCTCAGAGATTTTATAAGAAAAAAGAAAATTATTTTTAAAAAATGCTTTTCTTCATAATTTTGGAGTAATTATTTTTCCGCCTCAGAAGAACCATGAACATGATCTGTCTCAGTTTGTTTGTTAGAGTCTGTTGCATTAAATCTTTAAAATAATCATTAATGTATTTGAACCACTTGAACTACTTTTTATTTAATCTTAGTTCACAGGGTTTGGTCTCGGTCTCAACACGGTCTCGAACCCTGAAAGTCTCATTTCACTCTGGACTCAGACTGGTCTTGGTCTCTAAAAGTACGGTCTTGACAACACTAGCCTATATAAATTAATAACTCGAATAAATGTGTTTGCTTATTCCTACACTGGTTTGTTTACTCCAGCCTAGTGGAATCTAGACACGCGGAAAATGTGTGCAACGCTCTTGTCAGGGTGATTTTTTTTCCTTAAAAGATACCTGCTGTGTGACATGAAATTAGTTAAAACGACCCTTGAACAAACGTCTTTTCGGCTACAGTCCACTCACGCTCGAGCCTCTCCTCTCTGTCCTTCAGGGCCCGCTCTCGGCCCCTCAGAGCCTGCTCTCTCAGCCTCAGCTCTGTCTCCGTCACACTGGGGCTGGTGCCGGCGGGCCCCGGAGGCGGTTTCTGTGGACCGTCTGAGCCCGTAGACCGCCTCCGGACCCTCTCCTGGGCCTTCCTCTGCTCCTCGGCAACGGCCTCGGACAACAGGCTGCTCTGGAGGATGGACTCCACAGTGGGACGCAGGTAATCCTGGGAGAGGATATGGAAAGATGAGAACAAAGACAAGTTTACTGGTTATTCTCTGTGTCTTGGTTTGCGTTTTGAGAGTGGATACAAATAAAAATCATTCCTCTGACCTCCTTCTTTTAGCTCTGTACAGTTTTAATGTGGTAAATTAATCAATGGTCTGAGCTTTCTCCCATGTTAAAATATTGTTCCCTCATCAAAAAACATATGGAACTGTGTTTTTTCTTTCACCCCTGTCTAAGTAATCGTGTATGTGGCTGTTCTGCTCTGTTCCACGAAGCTCCGCCTCTCCCACAAACCCCCACCCACTCCAGGAAGCACTGACCAATCAACAAGCCCTCTACATCCAGTCTGCTCTCATTCATTTACAAAACAGTGTACAGCTCTGTTTCCACTGATTCCTCACTACTACTTTTCACTTTGTAGTAAAATGACATCGTACAAAAAGTTTAAAGAAGTGAAATGCTTTTTTCTTTAAATTATGCTAAAAAGATGGCAACACTCTTAATAAAAGCGTTCTCTTTTAGTCGGATAATGTTTCTTTAAAGGTTGCACAATGTGAAATCCTGTTCTAGAGCTGATCAGGATTGGTTTAAAAATACAAATAAAACCACAATATATCAGAAAATTATTATCACAACATCAGCAAACGAAATATCCGTATCGCAAGAATCTAAATATATCGCAATAACTCTGTGGTCTTCCATCTGACAGAGAATATAACTCCTATAAGGACTACAACAACTAATCTTAATGCTGCCACTACTACAGACCAACAATATCATGAGCAATTTTCTACTAAAAACATACTTCAGGACATATTTTGAACCAGTCCTTTGCAGGAACAACAACTGATGACAAACCATTCACTATTCACTACTAAAAATGTATTTGAACGCTGGTGGAAGGATCTAAAGCCCTAAATATCCCCCAGAAGGGCAGTCAACAGCCCATAAAAGAATAAAAGCCTAACCCAAGTGTGAAGCGGTCTGTGATGTCTGACCCTTTCACAGTGGTGTTGATAAAGCATTTGATGTGAAGTGAAACCTTCAGGTGGAGCATTTTGCAGAGCAGTGTGTTCAGCTCCTCGGAGTATCTGTACGGGATCCTCCTGAACCTCCCCTCTCTGATCTTCTCCGCCAGCTCCTTCTGGTTGTAGGCTGTGAACGGGGGCCTGGGGAGAAAAAAGAAAAAAAGATTAAGCTACACAGTCAATCATACTGTTGTTATATTATACATATAATCTAAGAACTTACGATAATGCACACAGTTCGTACAGCAGACATCCCAGAGACCAGATATCAGACTTCTCATTGTAGGACATCCTGTTGATTTGTTCCTGGAAGAAAAATAAATGTCAGCTTTAGAGGTTAGAGCTTAAATTTTCAATCGGTCTAAAACCAATTTAGTTAAACCAGGGTTTACAAACCTTTTCCTAAATCATTTTCCATTACCGCTCAATAAACATACAAAATTTCTATTTAAGATGACTGCTATAAGTAAGATGCATTTATGCGTTCATCAGAATGTATTTGAACGTTTATTTAGTTTTTTTAATGGAAATGTCATTATCACAAGATTTACCCGAGCGCACCAAGAGCTTGCCATTACCACAAAGAAATGCACAAACTCGGTCCCTTTACTGTGCTACTCTTTTTTTTTGAGTATTTAACCATGTTATAATGTTGTTTCCGCCTTAAAAACAAACATTGAGTAGTATTTTGTTTTATTCACACTTTGGAGTGATCCTGTACTGCTGAGGCGCTGCCCTTCTCAAGAGCAGAAAACGCTCGGTCTCACAGCTCTACAACGACACATGAAACCAGGAAGTCCTCCTAGTCCAGACACCGTCACCAGACTCATTCTGATCATTTCAGCCTTAAACCACCGTCACTACTGCAGCAGTCAGCCCATTTATCTATCTGTTAGCGTCAAGTTACTAACAGCTGTGCTAATTAGCCATTTTATGCTCTGTCCATTCCCCACTGTTGCCAGCAGGAGGTGACAGACACCCAATCCAAGCGTTCTATGCAAATTGAAAGCTCCCTGAAAGAAGATATTTTCCATACATGTACATTATTTTATGTTATAAAACGTGAAATACTAAAGCAAAGGTGACCAAAACTTATTTCAAAAAGCATGAAATAAAGTACTAATATAAGACCTTAAAACATATGGTGTCCCATTAAATTTAAAAAATTGGAGGAAAGAGCAAAAAAGATTGTGGCATCTCGCTGGTTCCATATATATCCTTCAGAAATATATATCTTTTAGACATCTCTTTGAAAGTATGTTTACAAAGACCAACTAAATATTTGGGGCATAACAAATTGTGTTAGATTTTGAAAACTTTTCCAAACAATAGACCAAAAAATGAATAAAATTTGCATGACGTCTGTGTCATCCAGAAGAAAACAGTAAAGGTTAAAGAAGGTCATCTGGACAAGGTTTGTTTTTCGAAGATGTCCCACCCTTCAGGACCATACAAACCTCAAATATGAAGAGAGACATGGATTCAGGGACTTTCAAACACTCACTGGAGACATGTAGTAGGGCGTTCCCACAAACGTCTTGGCGAAGCTGGTGTCGTGGTTCAGGATGCGGGCCAGGCCGAAGTCGCCCAGCTTCACGTTCTGCTTGCCGTCCAGAAAGATGTTCGCCGGCTTCAGGTCTCTGTGCAGCACCGTGGCTCTGCCGTCGCTGCGTCTGTGGCACTCCTTCAGGGCCAACGTGAGCTGCGCCATCACCCGGAGGACAAACTGCTCCTCCAGGTAACGTCTACAAGGGACAAAAATAAAGTATCTTGGTGTGTGGTTCTATTTATATACTGGTAGAGGCAATTTCTGGTTTTCTATAGGTACTAGAAACAATATGTACAATGTGAGGAAAACATAGTATATACTGTAACTATGCTGGATATTGGGATAATTTTATTTTGCCATAGTAAAAGCTGAACTGCATTAGATAAGAAAATTTAAGATTGTCGTGCCAAAAAGTGATTTAAAGGTTTGATATGCTTTTTTCAGGCTCTTTACAATAGTTCTGTACACCTCTGCATTAGTATTTCACATTTTATAATTTCAAATAATGTATATGTATAGAAGACTTCTTCTCTTGGGGAGCTGTTACTTTGACTTGGTAGAGAACGCTTGGATTAATAATAATAATAATACATCAATTTTATATAACGCTTTTCACACAACTCAAAGTCGCTTTACAATTTTTGATCTATTATTCATTCACTCCTCAGTCACACTCGGTGGTGGTGAGCTACTTCTGTAGCCACAGCTGCCCTGGGGCAGACTGACGGAAGCGTGGCTGCCAAAATCTGCACCAACGGCCCCTCCGACCACCACCAAACACAGCCACACTAACACATTCACACAGGCACACAGGGTGAAGTGACACAACGACAGTATGTGCTTCAGATGGGATTCGAATGAGGGGGATTGGACAGAGCATAAAATGGCTTTTTAGCAACATGATGCTAACAGACGGATAAATGAGCTGACTGTTTAGTAGTGGTGGCAATTGAAGCGCTGAAATGATCAGAACGGGACAGTGTATGGGCTTTAAAAGCACGCAGGAGGACACATTATAACATGGTTAAAAGGTAAATACTTATCAATATTGCAGAAGAAGGGACCATCAGAGCTCGGGTTGGCAGTTGTATACAAGTAGCTCTTGTAAATATGAATATTGTTGTTATTATTTAGAACATTTTTAAGCACACTCCAGTCATAATAAAAGGTTCTATGTCACTCGTACTGATAGTGGTATGTTCACTCTTACAGAAACCTTGTTAGCTGTTAAAGATTGTGTGTTTTTTCCCATCAGCAGCTACACATAACACAGCCTCTGTAAATGCGCCTGTCTACAGCAGGGAATAAGTCATCACTGAGCAGTTTTACAAAATTCTGGACTATCCATTTAGAACATGGCTGCCATAATGCAGTGCAAGTTCTGGTACACAATACTGTTTTAACATTACCTTTCTTTGATACACCTGCTGATGAGGCTGGACAGGTCTCCGCCCTCGCAGTACTCCATGACGATGTATAAAGTAGTGTTAGTTCGGTCGATGATGCGGTCGTAATACCGTACGATGTTCGGGTGCTTCAGCTCCCTCAGAAGATTCACCTCCGACACCAGCATCTGCTTCTCACTCTCCCCCATCGTACCATAGTCCAGCTCCTTCCACACAAGGATCTACAAATATAAAAGGAAGATATAAAGAACACACACAAGCAGATCTCGAAACATTGAAAATATAAACTGAACTAATGAAAAAACAACTAAAGAAGCAGTTTACATGATTCATTCGTAACATTTCAATAAGATGACATCTCAGTTTGAAAACCATATATCTTGTTTAGGGTTTGCTATGAATAAAATGTCTTTTTATGAGACTCTCAAATCATTGCATCATGCTTTATGTACATGTTACGCATAGAGTGACCGTCTCAAAAAGTACAAAAAGTGGTGATATGGTGGGACAAGTTGTGACAGACTCGAGAACTAAGTGTTGCTATTTGACATTATTTAACTTAACAACTTTGAGTCTAATTATCATTTACATAAAAGCCAGAGCTGCCAAAATGCACATTCTGCAGAGTCTTTACTGAGACTTGATTCATTGAAGAAAAAAAAAAGCCCTATGGAGAGAGTCCTTTCCTGAAAACACAACAAGAAGCACCAACCATATATTCCAACAGGAAATAGTTTATTTATTCTACATTTTACACAAGGAATACTGGTCTTGCCTTGTTGTTCTTAACTTGAACCTCACTTTATATTGGCTAAGATCCACTGGAAAAAGTGGGACAGAACCTCAGATTATCCTGAATAGTCTTAATAAGTGACACTAGGGGGACAAATGCCTAAGTGGCTGTGCACTGCAGTACAACTAAAAGTGGGACAGGTTGTCACTCTAGTTATGCAGTGTCCTAACTTTTGGTGAATTGGGTTTGTTATTATGTTTTGTAAGAAGGAGATTCAGGACTTGTGCCATTTCTACACAGATGAAAGCTACAGAGACCCATCATCCCAGATTATTCAAGATAATCGGAGGTTAAATAACTGCATTAAGTAGGTTGTTGCAACTGTGCCTTGTCATTTCTAAACGCTGAAATATACAGACAATTCAAATCCTTAGATTATTATTGGAAAGCTAGCTTACCTGTGGTTAAAGTTGATTTATTTTTCTGACACGAAAGGTAAATATGAGGTTACGTAACTTAACTCAGTGTAACATCATCACATGCAAAGCCATATAATCTTTCGCTAGATTAATAACTCACTTTTCCATCGGGTTGCCGTCTTATTTTCTGACATCTCCCATACGATCCGGAGCCTATTGTGTACAAAACTTCGTAGTCTTCAACACGAGATGGCATTTCTTTAGGCGACTGTAGCAACCGTGTTGTTTTGCTTCACATAAGCTAGCGTTAGCTTAGCTGCCAAATCGGGTAATTCAAGACAGACAACGTAAATCTTAACCATTGACTGAACGTTTCCGAGAGTGTGCGGTCATTTAAAGTTAAAATCTTGCACAAAACGCGTAGTTTTGGGTAGTTTTCTTGTTGTAATGCTCTCGTGTCTGTTGCAGGTAACTCAAACCAAACAGGGAAGTGCTCGGGCTTCGGTTTAAATTGGTGCCGAAATGGCGGCTTCTGATTGGTCCGCCGTTTTCCGAGGCCGACGCCCATTGGCTGATAGGAGAATACAATTTGAGGCGTTGCTAGGCGCCGGAAGCCCGCGGAAGTAGAGCGGGGAATCAGCTGAAGAGGCGTAGATTTGGCGGCTAGAGGGCGCTAAAAACAAACAAACAAACAAAAATAAACTGTTAAAATGAAAGCAAAATGTTAAAAAAGGAAATTGTAAAAGTGATCTAACAACACAGGGAATAAATTAATCACAGTTGGGCAATAATAGGACTTCAATCATAGTATAGGCCTATTATTGTACAGTAGTATGGAGTCAAAATCCTGCCAAAACCCTCTAAATATATGAAACATACAGTAGGCCTATAATAAATATGTTTATTTATTTGGTACAGTTTACAAGAATGGACAGTTTCTATCTATGGTCAGTGCCCTAACACAGTGGTTCCCAACCTTTTTTGTCTTGTGTAAAAGAATTGCCCTGCCTTTGAAAAAAATAAAAATAAAAATAAAAATAATATAACAATATAAATTTCTATTACATTTACTTAATTTACTTTGTATGTTCAAAATAAACGTAAAAATAAATAATAATCTTGAACTCAAAATAATTTTTTCTTTTTTTTCCCTTTTTTTTAATAATTTGAAACACTTTGAAACAAGCTATTGAACCTAAAAAAAAATGTAACAAAATATATCAAATACTATTTATTTGCAGTTATAAATCCTTTTTCATCAGTCACTGAGACACTCAAGCTTTTCTTTCATAAGTCACAGTAGCTCATTGTGAAAAGTTCACAAATATTTTCGTAATCATTTGGTAATTTTTACATTTGTCTGTGGAATATTTGCTGACGGCGTGGAAGTAGCAGTCTGTCTGTAGTCTGCAGTCTTTGGCAGTGAGGAGAGCAGTTTCCATCGCTGCATATGTGAGACATGGGGGGCATCTTTTGTCTGTGGTGATTAGGTTTTGACCGACAGCTGGACCTCCTGGAGAGAGTGGACGCACACACTCAGGACACAGAGGAGTATCAGTCTGCTGCTGTCCCACAGATCATACAGGTCCACAAACACAACATGGACCAGCCTTCACTCCACACACAGATAAGATTCATTCTCTAAAATATCAAAGTGTAAACACAGTGAGCATTATTATTATTATAGCCCCAACAGTGTACAGTCCAGCGACCTCCCAACCCAGTTTAGTCCTGGTTTAGACCTGGTTTTGTCCTGATTTAGTCATGGTTCAGTTCTGAATTATACCTGATTTAATTCTGGTTTAGTCCTGCTTTCTTTAGATCTGGTTTAGTGTTGGTCTAGTCCTTTGTTTAGTCCTAGTATGGTCCTTGTTTAGATCTAGCTTAGACCAGATTTACTCCTGGTTTAGTCCTGGTTTAGTACTGGTTTAGTCCTGTTTAGTCCTGGTATAGTCCTTGTTTAGATCTAGTTTAGACCAGATTTATTCCGTGGTTTAGTCCTGGTTTAGTCCTGGTTTAGTCCTGGTTTAGATCTAGTTTAGACCAGATTTATTCCTTGATTTAGTCCTGGTTTAGACCTAGTCTGACTCTGGTTTAGTCCTGCTTTATTTCAATCTGGTTTAGTCCTGGTTTAGTCCCGGTTTAGTCCGGTTTAGTCCTGGTTTAGTTGCAGTTTTGATTCAGTTTAGTCCTGGTTCAGTTTTGATTTAGTCCTAGTATAGTCCTTGTTTAGACCTGGTTTAGACCTAGTTTAGAACTGATTTATTTCTGGTTTGGACCTAGTTTAATCCTGGTTCAGTCCTGGTTTAGACCTAGTTTGAGTCTGGTTTAGTCCTGTTTTCTTTAGATCTGGTTTAGTGTTGGTCTAGTCCTTTGTTTAGTCCTAGTATGGTCCTTGTTTAGATCTAGCTTAGACCAGATTTACTCCTGGTTTAGTCCTGGTTTAGTACTGGTTTAGTCCTGTTTAGTCCTGGTATAGTCCTTGTTTAGATCTAGCTTAGACCAGATTTATTCCTTAGTTTAGTCCTGGTTTAGTCCTGGTTTAGTCCTGGTTTAGTCCTGGTTTAGTCCTGGTTTAGTCCTTGTTTAGATCTAGTTTAGACCAGATTTATTTCTGGTTTAGTCCTGGTTTAGACCTAGTTTGACTCTGGTTTATTCCTGCTTTATTTCAATCTGGTTTAGTCCTTGTTTAGTCCTTGTTTAGTTGCAGTTTTGATTCAGTTTAGTCCTGGTTCAGTTTTGATTTAGTTCTAGTATAGTCCTTGTTTAGACCTGGTTTAGAACTGATTTATTCCTGGTTTGGACCTAGTTTAATCCTGGTTCAGTCCTGGTTTAGACCTAGTTTGAGTCTGGTTTAGTCCTGCTTTATTTAGATTTGGTTTAGTCCTTGTTTAGACCTGGTTTAGCCCTGGTTTAGCCCTGGTTTATTTCGTTGCTTAGACCTGATTTATCCCTGATTTAGTTCTGGTTTAGACGTGGTTTTATTCGGGTTTAGTCCTGCCTTATTTAGATCAGGGTTAGTCCTGGTTTAGCCCAGGTTTATACTTGGTTTAGTCCTGGTTTAGACCTAGTTTAGTCCTGATCCAGTCCTATCCTTTTACTGTTTTGGACAGAGCTGTTGTTCCCCGTCAGACAGCAGCAGCTCTGTAGTATTTGTTTTTTTGATCTTTTTGGTCCTGTCCCCTGCCTGCGCTGTTCCCCTCCAGGACAGAGGGGGGTGCTGTCAGTCAGTCTCTCCTCAAAGGTCACCATCTCCTCAGAGTTTCAGCTGAGAGAGGTTTGGATCAGAGCCAGAGGTGGAGACGGAGGACACGGGACAGGACTGACATCCACAAATAACAGGAGCGTGGGGACAGCGCTGTGACGTCAAAGAGAGACGAGGAGAGGACACAGAGGACAGACCTGGTTTAGACCTGGTTTAGACCTGGTTTAGACCTGGTTTAGACCTGGTTTAGACCTGGTTTAAAACGTTGTTAGTCCTGGTTTGGATCTGATTTCATTCTGGGTTATTCCTGCTTTATTTAGATTTGGTTTAGGTCTGTTTTAGTTCTGGTTTTGTCCTGGTTTTATCCTGTTCTGTACTGGCTGAGTCCTAATTTAGACCTGGTTTAGTCCTGGATTAGAACTGGGATTGTCCTGGTCCTGGTTTAGAACTTTTTAGTCCTGGTTAAGACTTAGTCCTTGTTAGCCATGGTTTAGACCTGGTTTAGAACATATTTAATCATTGTTTAGTCCTGGTTTAGACTGATTTTGACCTGGTTTAGTCCTGGTTTATACTTGGTTTGATTCTGATTTAGTCCTACTTTATTTAGATCTAGGTTTTAGTTCTGGCTTTGTCCTGGTTTTATCCTGTTCTGTACTGGTTGAGTCCTAATTTAGTCCTGGTTTAGTCCTGGATTAGAACTGGGATTGTCCTGGTCCTGGTTTAGACCTTTTTTAGTCCTGGTTTGGATCTGGTTTAGTCCTGGTTAAGACTTAGTCCTTGTTTAGCCATTGTTTAGACCTGGCTTATTCCTGGTTTAGTCCTGGTTTAGACCTACTTTAGTCCTGGTTTAGAACTGGTTTACTCCTGGCTTAGACCTGATTTTGACCTGGTTTAGTCCTGATTTTGACCTGGTTTAGTCCTGATTTTGACCTGGTTTAGTCCTGGTTTAGACCTGCTTTAGTCCTTGTTTAGTCCTCCTGGTTTAGACCTACTTTAGTCCTGGTTTAGAACTGGTTTACTCCTGGCTTAGACCTGATTTTGACCTGCTTTAGTCCTGGTTTATACTTGGTTTGATTCCGGTTTAGTCCTGCTTTATTTAGACCTGGTTTAGTTCATTAAAGATGGCTTGGACAGATTCTTTACCACAAGAGCTCACAACCCAGTGAAACCTTTTGTGCCGGTCCCAAGCCCTGATAAATGGAATGGGTGGTGTCAGGACGTATCTGAAGTCAGTATGTGTGTGGGGGTCAGCTGGGGGCCGCACGCCTTCAGTTCTGCCCAAGGTCAGCTCTTGTACGCTGATAAAGTGTGTCTGCAGATTACCCAGAATGCACCTGTGCCTCTCAGTCATGTCCCACAGTTTGACAGGTCCCGGTCCCTCAGGTCCCTCAGGTCCCTCAGGTCCCTCAGGTCCCTCAGGTCAGAATAATACGTTCATCAGTGAGAGAACATGAATAACTAAAAGTAGATGTAACCCTTGTTCCCCAATGAGGACACATTTACATTTTTTTGATAACTTTGCACCTCGTGTCTCAGCCGTGTATTTTATCACTGTTTATTTTCAAAACACAAATCTAATATTACTTCATTTTCACTCAAACTAAATTTGTTATGTTGCTCCTGTTTAGTGACAAAAGTGTCCTCGTCAACAAAACATCACAAAAAATGTATTCATTCATATTTTTTCTACCTTTTTTTTCCCCATAAATCTTTGATTCAACCTGTGCCAGATCATAAATACCAAATAGTTAATGCATTTCAGAATTGTAACCCTTTTTATGCCAGTGTTATTAAGTAAAAACACACACAAAAAATGAAATATTTTCCATATTCCATTCCATCTTCCATTGGATTATTTTTAGGGTGAACAACATTGATTTAGATGGATTTGGGATTTTTTATTTATTTTTTATTTTTATTCATACCCCTGGCAAATTCTGACTTAAAGTTACTTTCATTCAACCAACACTTTTTGTTCAAATGTAAAATAAAAAGCTGAGAAATATTTTTTTCCACAGTGATACCTCTTGTACATCGTTTTATTATCTTTTGGGAGAAGCCTGTGTCATTTTCGGTAAAAAAAAAACTTGCTGCTTGAATGAAAGTAACTTTAAGTCTGAATTTCAGGCTTCACTGTAAATGTTAGTGATCTTTTACATATTTTTCCTGGTTTGGACCTGGTTTTCGTCCTGGATCTGTCCTAGTTTATTCTGATGAGAACCATTCGTGCTAAAACTGGCACAGGTTCCACGTAGAATGCCCTTCATGACACAACCTTCTCCATTTATCCAGGTTTGGGCCTGACACAAAGAGCCCACATGCGCTCGTGAGGGAGGTTTCCTGAGGACGATCGTCTCTCGGCAGTAACCGTATCCTCCTCACCACGCAGAGCTCCTCAGAGTTAAAGTAAAACCACACAGAGCTGAGGAAAGGCCGGCTCTGGTTTCAGCTGAGGTTAACGTTACAGCAGCGCTCCAACAAACTGTCCTCCAGTCCGGTTAAGAGGCTAAAATATGCTTTTATTTATCTTTTTAAACCAAATTTAGGCAAATCTAGAAGTTATACAAACTTTAAAAACATTATCTGACTCATTATCGTTTTTAATAAGTACTCTACTGGTACCACAAGGAAACAGGTGAAGGAACCAGCAGAGGGCAGCAGAGTGTTGCCGTCTTTTTTGAACAGAAACAGAGAGAAAAAGCTTTTTACTTCCTTAAACTTTTTGTATGATGCCATTTTACTACAAAATGAAAAATGTCTGTGAGGAATCAGCGGAAACAGAGCTGAACATTGTTTTCTGGAAAAAGGTGGTTGATGTTTGGAAGTGTAACACCTTTTTTTTTTTTTTTTTTTGTCCTGTGGTGTGACACAACTTTGAAGTGGAATGCAAAGAATTTTTAATAATAATTTTAAATGCAAGTTCTGGAAAGAGAGTTTTTCATAAGCAATTCATAATTTTAAGTGTAACTCTATTATTTTACATTATTTGACATTGTCCTGCAGTGTGACTTTTTCTGTCACACGGCAGGACGGTAAATCCAAATGGCCTTTTTCAATTCTTGTCAAATTATTTCACATCTGTGGTGCTAACTTAATGCATTTATAATTCTGTCCCATCCCAAAGAAATTATTTTTAACATTCATAATGTGTTTTGCCTTTGTTGGGAACACTTTTGATACTTCTCTGAAGAGGCACAGGGTACGTTTGTGGTTTGAGAGAATATTTCTGACAATTTTATGTCTTTATTTTCCGTGTCAAGGTATTTGTTCCGTTAAAATTACTGCTGAATAAGGTAATTGTTAGTCCTGATAAGCTAAATCTCATGCTTATGTATTTGCTAACGTGAAAAGGAGTTTGTGTATTGTATTCAGTGTTTACACACGTTCTTTTGTTTGTTTCCCCAGCTCTTACGGACAATTTAAAAGATTTAAAGACATTAAATCAGAGAATCACCAGTTAGTGTTCTTCATTCAGGGAGATATGCTACACATAATTTTATTTTTTGAGAAATACAGCTGTCACACCGAATGACACCAAACAGGAACACTTACAATTTTTGAGAAAATCTGGATTTTACTAAAATAAACTAATTTTAACTATTATAGTAGAATTAAATGTATTGTTTAGTAAACTTTATGAACTGTCCCAGACGCTAGTGACTTATTTTGGGAATGTTTGTGTTTTGAAAATGTTAAAGCCACACAACAGGGCATTTTGCAGTTTTAAGATTAAAATACCAAAAAAATGTTACATAACTTCTTTCTAAAACTTCAGAGGTTTTGTCGTACCAGCAGCGCAAATATGTTGCTTTTGGAGGAGGAAAACATAATTTAGCCAAACTTTTCAATTGATTTTGGATAAAGTGTGTGTCACCGTCAACCATCCATAAATAATTGAGAGCAGACTTGATGTAGAGGGCTTGTTGATTGGTCAGTGCTTCCTGGAGTGGGCGGGGCTTCATGGGAGAGGCGGAGTTTTGTGGAATCGAGCATTTTGAGGCCTCAGAAACACAGCTCCAGAGAATACAGGATGTGAATGAAACAAAACCCAACTCAAGGTTTTGTTTTTGATGAGGGAATTATAACATGGGAGAAAGTTCATTTTGCAGAATATAGCCCCTTTAAATGTAAAGAAATACTGTTCTGACCTTGTTAATGTTGCAAAAAACCTTTCAACATAAGCAGAGGATGTTAATTTGCACACAAAATAACTCAAAACCAGTCTGTCGGTAGGATCTTTACGATGTTTTATTCCAGCACAAGTTTTCTCTGTGTTGTAAAATGGCTGTGTAGCTAGAATTAAAGGAGAAGTACAAAATGGAAAATTTACAGACAGCTTCTAGTTTTTATAATTGATTTAAACTCCTATGGTGATTATTTCCTAAAACACAACCTCCCTGCCTTTTTTTGAAAAACAAAAAAAAAGGTATATAGTATTGATTAAAAAAAATTGAGGAAAGAAAGAAAGAAAAAAAACACATTACTTCATTTGTGTCACTGTCACAGTCCAGGGTCAGTCTGAACGGGACTAATTCATTAAACATTTACAGCCAGTGTTTTCTACCCAGATTAGGTAGCCCTTAGTGGTTCAGATCTACACATTTATTGTAAGACTACTGCTTTTTGTTGATAGTAAAGGTTAATTGTATGTATTTTGACAAACTTTTACAGCCCGGTCAGATTTCCCCTTAAAAAGTGAGCAAGCCCAGTTGTACAACCAACAACCAAGTGATTCTTAACTCTTCAAAATAAAAAGTGGACGAATAAAGTAACGCATTTATTGGGAGTTAAAGTTTGTTTGAATTTTGTGTTAAGTTTTAGAAAAAAAGTGATCATTTAGTAGAAGGAGAGTTGGCAAGCAGCAGAACAGATACTTACAGTAATGAATTATGCTAAATGTAAACTAATGCGACATACATTATGTATTGTTGGAGGATTTTGTCTTAAACATCACTGAGGGGCAATGCCTTTTGCCGAATCTGCACAAATTTGATGGCAGATAAGAAATAATGAATCAAAAATCAAAGAAAGTAAATAGTGAACAACTGTTTTGTTCATAAATGGGCAAACCTAAAAATAAAACTGTCCCTCTCTGTAATCTGCAAATACAACACATTATCCCGATTACTTAACTCTTAAATTTGCCAAAAATGACGTATAAAGGCAACAAATCTACTGCAATAAAAACAGGAGTTTGTTTTTTATATTTTTTGAATGAGAGTCTATGTAGGCAAGTAGTGGTGTAACGATACAGTTACTATAAGGATGTATACATTTTTTATTCCTGCGATACAACTATATCGATTCACATCACCTTGTACCGAATCATATCGTTTTTTAGGTAGTGCATATTGATATACACTGGAAGAAAACGATAATATCAGAAATATCAATATTAGACATTTGCATGTTAAAATAAAACCAGATTTTTGTTTTTTAATGGAATAAAATCTTATGTTCAACTTTGCTTTGCTCTCTGTCTGCAGGACATAATCAACCCCAGCTGCGATGCTGAATTTCAGAGTAAACTAAAGTTGCTGAATCGATTATCGATATGAAGGTGTGGAATCGCATCAGAGCAAAACAATTTTAATTAATATCGTATTGTTGCAAAAACGTATCGTTACACCCCTACTAGGTAGTGTATATCAATATACATGGAACAAAAAAAATATACACTATATTTCCTAAAGTATAAGCTCACTTGCCTTTGCACGCATATGAACTTAAGTGTCGCATTTATCACCAGACACTGATGTTGTAGAGAAGGCCTGGCTCGCAGTCTTTGCTCTAATTCATCCCAAAGGTGTTCTGTCAGGTTGAGGTCAGGACTCTGTGCAGGTTCAGTCCAGTTCTTCCACACCAAACTCACTCATCCATGTCTTTATGGACCGTGCTTTGTGCTCTGGTGCAGTCAGGTTGGAACAGGAAGTGGCTCTTGGTGCTGAAGCATTCAGAGTTCCTTTCACTGGAACTAAGCGGCCAAGCCCTTAACCCTTCACCATAATCCTAATTCAGTTATTTGGGTGGATGAGCGAATACTTTTGGAAATATAGTGTATATATCAGAAAGATCAATATTAGAAATGTGCATGTTAAAATAAACCAGATACATCTTTTCGGATGTAATTTATGTGTTTTTAATGAAATAAACAATTATATTCAACTTTTCATCTTTTATGATTTTTGGCAAAAAGTTGCTGTATCGATATGAAATTATTGAATTGTATCTTTCTAAATCAGCTCTTAAAATTTTCTTGAATCAGACTGAAACCGTTCTAATTGATAAGTATCGTATCGATGCAAAAACATATCTTCACACCCCTAGAAGCAAGCGTTTACTCTATTAACCACTGTATGTCCACTCCTGTCATTACTACTATATACTATTATGATTCACAACTGGGCTTTTAACAGTGACCACAAAAATGAAGCCTTGACGTCACAGTTATCCAGTTCCCATCAATGAAAAAAAAACATATAAAAAACAGAATAACACTGGTTTGTGAAGGGAAAACAATCCTTTAGTAGTCTTCATAAAACGTTCCCGATGAACTAAAATCTTGAAATGGCAGGGACCAGGTCATTTCCAACAAAGAAAAAAAAAAATCCTCATCTTCCTCCTTCCTATGTCTTTATGTACAACAATAAACATAGCATTTATAACATGAGGACGACATTTTAAAACTGAAATAAAACCGGACCACACCACTCACACTCGTTTAGGCAGGTTATGCTGTAAATGTACAGTAATGACACCTAGAATAAGCCAAAATCTCTATTTCCGATGCTTTTAAGGGTAGCGTCCTATATAAAAAAAGTCATATTTTTTTTCTTTATGTTCCCACCCTGACAACACTAAGCATATGGCTTAAATATTTGTAAATCTATGTAGTCCAATGGTAGAGTCTCTGCCTTCTTCTCTGGTTTCCAAAATGGCCAACGTGAAGCAACATAATTCACTTTTTCCAAGTGATTGAACGGCTGCTGCGAAAAATCCTCTTCGTTCCAACTTTTCTCTTACGTCCAAAAGAGAAATATATCATCCTTAATTATCAGTGCATGGTCACTGTCTTTCCCTTTCCAAGCAGGGAGCCAATGTAAACATGATTTTGGAACAAAAACAAAAGAGACAAAATGGCGGCAAAAAGCAAAAATGAAATGTTTAGGAGCAAAAGGGCAGTATTTAAGTATGTATCCTTAGTGCAATGAAGGAAGGGGAGTTTGAAAAGCAGCTCCTCTGTAAAAAACAAAACAAAAAAAGTGGCCAGAAAGCTTGAGTTGGGCGTCATTGACTCGTACAGGGGGCGTCTAGTCACACACTCGTCTTTGTAAATCTAATTCTGCTAAAATCTAAAGGGGAAAACAAAACAAAAACAAAAAAAACAGCGTCCGGAGAAGTCCTGAGCCTATGCGGTGGGTGGACGTTATGTGTAAACATCAATGCGAATGGTGACGAGTGTAGAATAGCTATCGATTGTTAAGGGTTCTTGTCTTATTTTCCCCCGCTTTTTAAAATGTACATTCATCCATCGTTTGGGGGGGAAACTTAGAAAGTGTACCTCAGCGTTTTTTTTTTTTGTTTTTTTTAAAATTCCGAAATGGTCCAAGTTGTTTTGCTGTTACTGTTGTTGTTGTTGGTTGTTTGGTGGAGGAGCAGCTCAGAATACGCAGCAGTAGAGATACTGGAGCACGCTGTACCACATGAATCCAGACACAAAGGCGAAAGATTGAACAGCGCAGAGCCAAACGGGGTCCAGGGTCATCTGACGGGACACTGACTCCTTCTGGCCCGGATAGGGAGGGAACTCGCCTACAAGGGGGGGCAGACAGACACACATTATACATTATTATGGTTTATAGAAAGGTGCTAAGGATACATTTGAACCTGAGATGGTTTAAAATCCGAATATCACAGTCTGCCAACGAAGAAGAACACATTTAAAGAAAAAACAAGCGAGTGACCATGAAAGAGAAGCAACTATTCCCTTCTACATTCACTTAGCTGCAATTTATTTTAAAACCACAACTCCTCAAGTCACTAACGTCGCTTTTTTAACACTGACCTCAACTTTAGAGGCGCAACAGCGACGTAGAACTGGATTTGTTGCTTTTGTTGGGTTTCATATATTTCCTCTGTGCACCTTTTTTTAATTTATTTTTTATTATTATTGTGAAACCTTTTATTCTTTCTTTTTTTTAAATGTATTTATTATTATTACATATAACACAAATAGGACAACAACAACAGAACACAACAAAAACAACCAAGATAAATAATAATAATAATAATAATAAAGAAAAATAAATTATATGCAAACAAAACAAAACTTACAAGTACTGTGAAGTCTATTAACTGTAGTTGTATAATTTATATACATATTACATTTAGTAAAAAAATAATAATTTGAACATGGCATCAGTCCCATTCCAGAGCTTCCCATTTTTTATTCCATTTATTTAAGCTATTATTATTACTTGCTATTATTATTCTTTCTTTATTTGCCTTGGCAGAGGCCTGCGACCCACTGAAGACAGTTTCACGACCCACTTTTGGCTCCCGACCCACCAGTTGATAACCACTGCGTTAAACGATATTTTTGTGGTTTTAACAGAAATATTTTTATTCAATACAAAGGTTTCAGTAGCTGGTGGGACCTTTAATGTTCTTTTGCAGAAAACAAATAAATAAAGAATACTGGTTTTAACTTACAGCTAAGAATTTTGCTCTAAAATTGGTCTTTTATTCAATATTATTGTGTTTTATGATTGTAGAAGATGAATTAGCTCACCATAAGTATCAGAAAAAGTATGGCTGGTATCGAAAAAAACTGAATGGTATCCAGCCCTAACCTTCTCTGGACCAAAGCTCATTTAAAATGGACTGAAGCAAAATAGAAAACTGTTCTATGGTCAGATTTAGGGCTGCACAATATATCGCAAAATTATCGTTATCGCAATATCCGTATCGCAAGAATCTAAATATATCGCAATAACGCTGTGGTCTTCCATCTGACAGAGATTTACACTGAAGAATCATTTTCCACCAGAGCCTTAAAAGAACATGTGTTGTGAATAAATAAAAATGTTTAAAAAGTCCAGTTTTAGTGGTAATTTAATTAATTTAGTCACAGCTTAGCCTTGTTTTATTCCTGGTTTAGAGTTAAGTTTTGATTTTGTTGCAGTTTTGACTTGTAAATACATGAACTTACATTTTTGTGAAATGTAGTGAATTTAACTTACTATGTTCTAAAAGTAGGCTCTATTTTCAAATATCGCAATAATATCGATTATCGCATGTTTTCTCCATATCGTGCAGCCCTAGTCAGATTACCCAAAGGCTGAGCAAAACATTTGCCCAGAGAAGACAGAAGTGTCTCTGGACTATGTTTACAAATGGATCTTTGCACGATCCCACTGTAACCTGGATTTGTGCAAACTGTGTTCACTGTGACACTCAGGAGGTTTACATAACACCTAAAAAGACAAGTTATTGCGTTAGTGAGACTAAAATTGGACAACAAAAGTACATTAGCTTGACTGAAATTTTTAGATAAATACAGAGAAACGCTTCATGCAAACTCAGCTGAAGGAGCTAAATATTTTAAATGGGTTATATTGTGCTTTTATTTATCTTTTTAAACCAATCTTGGTCACCTGCTAGAACAGCGTCACATGTTTTACAACCTTTAAAAACATTACTTGACTAAAATTACTTTACTACTGCCATAAAGAAACAAGTGAAGAGCAGACCAGCAGAGGGCAGCAGAGTGCAGCTCTGGTTACAATCCATTTGCCAATTTACTACAAAATTAAAAAATGTCTGTGAGGAATCAGTGCAAACAGAGCTGTGCACTGTTTTTTTGGATGAATAAGAGCAGACTGGATGTAGAGGGCTCGTTGATTGGTCAGTGCTTCCTGGAGTGAGCGTTTTTAGGCCTCAGACACACAGCGCCAGAGAATACAGGATTACTCAATCAGGCTTGAATGAAACAAAACACAACTCCAGGTGTGTTTTTGATGAGGGAACATTATAACATGGGAGAAAGCGCAAAAAAGCCGATTCTGCATAATTAAATGTACTAAAGGAAGTGTAAATATTTTTTTTTCATTATGTAACACCGGATGTAATGTTTATGTTCTACTGTGAATAAAATATGGTTTACTGAAAATTGTGAACCACTGCATTCTGTATTTATTTACACAGTGCTCCAGCTTTTCGGGGATTGGGTTTCTGTAATAGACCGTTTTCACACGTCGGCATTTTCAACCCAGGGTCATGTCACGATACTTTCAGTCGCGGTTACAAGTGGCGTAAAATAGATGAGCCAAAAAATTAATTATAGAAATTGCTCTGACAACTACCGGCCCCTTGACTACATTTCATCCTACACAGATGCAGAGACAAAAAAGACACAGTTTATCACATAAGACTTAAAATGGGTTATTCATATTTACACAAATGAGCATGTTTTCATTAACAAAACATTACAATCAATCTCACTGTGAGTCATAATTGGCAGTAAATATATAAACTACAGGTCTGTGCTGTTTAATAATTCATTTTTTCAGGTCTAAAATACTTGAATACTACACGGTTTATTTGCTGGCATCAGTAGTGAGACACTGCAGGGTTCTCGCGACCCCCTTTTTTCGGACATTTTCCCCCAGCTAATCAAATGTTATTTTACAATTACAGTTGCTGGAATGTGTAAAGTTTAGTAAAAGAACATCTAGCCAGTCATATACCAGAGTCCGCCCCCTGAAAGAGGTAATCTTCCGTGACGTTTTGCGCAGTAGGTCACTCTATCAGACGGCGTTCCCTGCGCAGTGACGTGATCACAACGGCGGCCACAACAAGCCCTCGCCTTCCGATGTTGGGCAGTGGTAAAAACAGCTGGGCATCCGTCGGGATTCAGATTGCTACGTGTGTTTGCTGGAGAGTTGTAAATAAATAATTTTGTCACAAATGCACAGGGCCTCGGATTATGAAAAACTACGGAGAATAACTGGATTAAGGTATCTCAACAGCATGTTTTATACGTCAAAATATCGCCCAGATATGCTCAGAAAGGCCGTTTTCAGGTAGGGTAATACAAAAATTTTGTACCCCCAGTGATGCTATGCGCGCAATGTTTACTAACATCTCCAATACGGCCATTTTTATTTTTCTTTGGTGGGAACTATGCACTGCTAATTGTTGATAGCATTTCAGCTTTCTTCTTTACTTTCTTGAATAATCCTTCATGAAAAAATGTCTAGCCTCTGTCCAGGTTTTTGCCTTTGTCTCTGTACCTGTTACTACGTCCGCAAACACGAAATTTAGTAAGGTTGTTGAAAACACTCGCTCCATTTTTCATTAGTGCTAACTGTAAACTGGATAATGCAACGAGTAACTACTTCTGTTTTTTGTGAAAAAGGTCCATTTCTTTCATCTTTTAAAGGCCACAGACAACAATATGGACTACCACATTCTTTTCTTAAGGATAATTTAAGCTGTACCACTTCACCTGTACATGTCTCGATGCATGTACTGTATTTTCCAGGACTATAAGTCGCTCCGGAGTATAAGTCGCACTAGCCAAAAAATGCATAATGAAGAAGAAAAAAACATATATAAGTCGCACTGGACTATAAGCCGCATTTTTGGGGGAAATTTATTTTACCAAATCCGACAGCAAGAACAGACATTTCATGTTGAAAGACAAGTTATAGTAATAATAGAATAGAGAACAACAGCTGAATAGGTGTGCGCTATGCTAACGTAACACATTGATGGTTATTCAGCTACATGAAGCATAAACAACGAACTGAATACTGTCTCGTATGTTAACGTAATATATTAACAGTTATTCACATAACTATAGCATAAAGAGTAATAAACAGTTCCATTTCCAATTATTCCTCTCTTTCTCAGTTGTCTTTATAGCCTAAGTTGTTAGTGGTAATGTTTACATTTTAAATTGTCAGTGGTACAGGTGCAGCAGATGCTGGTGCACAAGCCTAGAGCGCCCTCTAACCAACACCTGAAATATTTTAATATATAAGTCACACCTGAGTATACGTCGCACCTCTAGCTAGACTATGGAAAAAAGTGCAGCTTATAGTCCAGAAAATACGGCAGTAGGACAATGCATCACAGCAGTATCTTGATATTGTGTTCCTTTAGAGAAATATCCAGGTGTGTTTTGTATTAACTCGACATTGAGATTGCCACGTAGGACTGATACCTGTGTTGTAGAAGTGATCCAGCAGATGCTCCTTCTCCACAAACCGCTGGTACAGCCACTCGCCCAGGGCCTTCGTCTCCACAGGAACCTCTTTTATGGGGTACATCCTGCAACAGAGGGGAAAAAAAACCCCACATAAAACTCAGCACAGCACTCTGGCATCGATTCGTGTGTTCTGAGGGCCTGGTCCAAATGCTGTCAGGTCCTCGTTGGTCCCAAAAGTAGTCCATTCCAAGAGTCCAGTCTATTACAGAGAGAGACCTGTGTGGACCTGTGGGATCAGCCGGTTTTAAGGATTCATTACTGAGCAGTTCCCTCACAGAGAGAGAGACAGGAGTGATGAGGCAGAGCTGACTGTGAACAGTAAGGGAGGTTTTCAAGAATAATGAAAAGTACAAGCTGACTATGCAGTAGGATAGTGTTGTAGCACCCGAGACCGGTCTTTTTTTTTTATGGTCCAGGTCTCGTCTCGGCTGCAGTTTTACTCAGTCTTGGTCTCAAATCCAATTTTAGTCTTGGATGTAGGCAGTCTCAGAGATTTTATTTACTTTTATTTATTTTGGAGTAATAAGTTTTCCACATCATAAGCATGAGGAAAATGATCTGTCTCTGTTTGTGCACTCTGCTGCATTAAAATAACCATTCATGTATTTTTTTATTTTACTTTTTACCTTTTATTAGAGTTAGTTTACAGGGCTTGGTCTTAACCTGGTCTCGGTTTGCCTTTGTCTTGATCTTGACTCGGTCTCGGTCTGTAGAAGTCTTGTCTTGGTTCACTCTGGAGTCGGACTGGTCTCGATTAGTACGGCCTGGACTACAGCACTACTGTAGGATACTATATACTGTTCAAGGTTCAAGGTTCAACGAGTCTTTATTATCCCCAAAAAGCATATTGTTTTACAGCAGCAGTACGCACACACCACACAATGGTAAAAAGCAAACAGTGAAATAGACAAAAATAAATACAACATATAAAAATACTACACTGACTGATTTAAAATACTAAAGGCAACAGGGATAAAAGAGTTTTTGTATCTGTTTGTCCTGCTCTTGGGGACAGTGTATCTGCAGGCCAGACGGAAGCAGTTTAAACTCCGCCCACAGAGGATGGCTCAGGTCAGAGGAGATGTGGCGGGCCCTTTTTAAAATCTGTGCCCTGTAAAGGTCCTGCAGGTCGGTAAAGGTTCCGCCCGCTGTGCAAACAATGCCCTGAAGGTGCTTTTTGTTTTTTAAAGAAAGTGCTCCAAACCAACAAATAAAAGCAAAAGTAAAAATGGATTCAATAAAACACAAATAAAACATTCTCATAAAAGTGCAACCAACCTTAAAATGTCTGAGTTTATGATAAAAATACATCCGCTAGCTAGTTAGCTTTCGTGCAAAGAGCCTGTCATCTGTGTACAGATTTATAGTAAGACACTGGTCCCCAACAAAGACAGAAAAAATATTCAAAATATGAAGTAAAAGTACAGTTAATGCAAAATAATATTACTCAAGAGGAAGTAAAAGTATTAACTGAGTAAAAGTAAAAACAACAACCTTAAGTTAATTATAAAGCACTGCTGCTATTACTGTCACTACTACAACTATTATTACTATTACTACCCACTTTGCTACTAACATAAAAAAAATAAAAATACAAAAAAAATGTCTTCTTGATGCCAGAGGTCAGAGGAGACAAAACAAAAACTCGTTACAGCTGCGTCATTAGGTACAAGATCAAATAAGTTATCTTAGAGTAGAACAAACGACTAGGAATGGATGTAAACAGTGCTAAAAGCTGGGCGTTACTTCAACTCTTTTCCTTTTTTATACAAAGAAGTTAGTCTGTGGTCTCCCTTCACTTGAGTTTAATTTCTATGGCAGAGCAACCAATCAGAGAAACGAACGCTGCTGACCTGTAACCAAAACAAACATGGCGCTTATAAAGAATTGTTGGTGATTTTTCCATAAAACACCAGAAAATGGAAATAAGACAAAGGGAAAATAAAATCCCAGAGGACTGAACAAGAATGGCAGAATCAACAGGTGACAAAGGAAAACGCTGTGAAACGAGTTATAAAATGAATTCCGTAAAAGCCGGCGCCATCTTGGTTACGTTTGATAGGAGATTATTTTCTGCTTTTGTAAGATAAACGGCTGTGATAGGTCGGTGTCAAGTGAGTCGAATGGAAATAGCTCAACCAGACTCTCCTGCTTTTGGAAAGAAAAGAAGTAGGAGGTCAGGCTATGTATTTCTACCTTTGTTGCAACCAAAACTTCACAGATTTTTTTAAGAAGTAGAAAGCAGATGTAAAAAAACCAGACACCGTCCTACAGTGCCACAGAAAAACAAGGAAAATGAGTTAACATTGGGAGCCCTAAATGTATAGAAAATGTTGTATAAACTGTTATAACATTGGTTACATCTAAGATTAAAGATTATAGATATATTATGTATTAAAATTGAAGCGTCCTGCCATCACTAAGGGTCACTTCTACAATGACACTCGCTGACGGTGAAATATCGTATTACGCCACGAGGGGTCCCCACTGAGCTGTGCATTTCTCAGAGCCCCTGGTCACCTTCAAATAGAGGTTACAGTCTCCTCCCTAATATCTCTTCACTATTACTGCCTTTCCTCTGGTTTCTCTTCGGCTCCGACGCTCCTGATGGGATAATGCAGGATGTGAAAGTACTCTGTGTCTGTCAGGAGGAGGGAGAGGAAAAGGAGGGGAGGCAGAAGATCAATAATTATTAAAATGCTCTGAGGATCCTGCCTGCAGCTGCTCGAGACGTCTTTGTTTTTTGGGGAGAAGCGTGTGCTCTCGACAATTGACAGCATTTGAAGGGTTCCCACTAACGAGAGAGTGTTGTCTTGTAGTAAATGTACAGCAGTAGTGTATTAATAGTAATATAGGAAGAGGAATAGTAATAGTACAACGGCCGCAGAGGATCAAAACTGAGGTTAAATAAACTGTGATGCTAAAGTGGTTCCAAAAAATGCACAAAACCGTTCCTTTTTGTTTACTTTACTGTTACCCTTTACTACAAACTACAGAAACCCATTAGGTTCAATACTAATAATTATAAATAATGCATTGGATTTATATATCTCCTCTCTGGACACTAAGACCAGCCCAAGCCCAGAGAGAACCGAGACCAAGACAAGGCTGAGATTTTCAGGGTTCAACACCGAGTCGAGACCGAGACTTCTAAAGACTTGAGACTAGGGCTGCGACTAACAATTATTTTGAAACTCGATTAATCTGTTGATTACTTTTTCGATTTGTCGATTAATAATCCTAAAGAGAAGTGGGAGTAAAATGGTTAAAAACGTGAGGTGTTTTATAGTTTTTGTTAAAATTTGGTGAAAATGCTACCAAAAATCACTTAATTTTTTACAACATTTAATCAGACAAAGCTACAAGCTGCTCCTTGAAGATGTTTATATATCATCTGTAATACATATGTAATATTTTAAATCAAAAACACAAAAAGTACATTGTTTTTAACTGTTTACTGCTCTATCTAGGAAATAAAATCTCTCACAGAACATGGCATGTGTCAGAGTCGATTAAATATCCCAGTTGATGATTATTCATTACTAAATTAGTTGACGATTATTTCAATAATCGATTATAATCAATTAATCCGATTAGATGTTGTAGCCATAGTCCAAACCCTGTGAACTAACACTAAATCAAAAGGAAAGGTAAAACAAAACAAAAAATTAGTTTCAATACACAAATGATTATTTTAATGATTTAATGCCAACAGACATTTTTCAGGTTCTTCTGGTGCTGAAAACAAATTCAATACATAAAATTATACACATTCAAAAGTAGTTTTTTCTTCTATTGTTTCGTTTAAAAAAATAACAGAGACCGTCACCTAACCTAACCCTAAGACCCAGACTGAGTTAAACTTTCTGCAAGACAGAGATAAGAACAAGAAAACTGTCTCAAGACCGGTCCCAAGACCAGGGCTGGGTACTGTTCTGACCCCAGTTCTTAAACGATACCTGGTTTTCGATACTGGTACCTGAGCGATACTTTTTCTGATACCTATGGTGAGCTAATTCATCTACAATCATTAAACACAAAAATATTGAATAAAGGAATAATTTTTGGAGCAAAATTCTTAGCTGTAAGTTAAAACCAGTAGTTTGTATGTTTTATTCTGTTATTTATTTCATTCATCCATGCAAAGGAGCAGAAGTCCCACTAGGTGCTGATAATTGGTACTGAATACCTTTTTTTCCCTCGATACCAGTAGTATTGTAACTTTTTTTCGGTATCGTTTAAGGGTACGTAGTTCTACTCAAGACCAAAACTGGTAACCGGCGCTACAACACACATTAAAGGTGCATTATTCATTCACTCCTCAGCCACTCTGGGTCAGACTGAAAGAGAGGTGGCAGCCAAAACTGTGCTAAAAGCCTCTCTGACCAACCACCGATCACACAAACACATTCATACACAGGCAAGGTGGGTGAAGCGTCTTGCCCAAGGACACAACAACAGTATGAACCGGGGAGAGCAGGATTTGAACCGCCAAATTTCCAGTTATAGGATGATCGCTCTACCTCCTGAGGCACAAACAAAAATAAGGACAACAGAGCGCTATGAATAAACTACAGGAGCCTCAGAGGGCAAAAACTCAAAATCACCAAATTGCACAATGGCACACACTGTATATTTGTTATGCTTTTGAGGTTTTTTTTGGGTTGTTATACTCTACAATGAACACTCCTGACTGTAATCCATTCACCTGTGCAATATTGTTTTAATATTGTTTAACTGTCAGCACCTTCTGGAAACCTGTGCAATATTTATACTATTATGTGCCATAATTATTTTATTTTATTTTACTTGAAGCACCTATTTTCTTGTAGTTTAGTTTTTTAGTTTTTAGTTAATTATCTTTGGCCAGACTGGTCTCTGATACACTGTGTGCTCTTGTGTGATACCACTGTGTGCTGTACTTATGCTGTTGCAACAATGCAATTTCCCCACTGAGGGACTAATAAAGGTTTTCTTATTCTTATTATTATTGCTGTGGGTTTGTAAGGTCAGTCAAATTTTGTCTTGGCACAGTTGCAGTTAGGGCTGCATGATATGGAGAAAACATGCGATATTCGATAACTATGCTGAAAATTGTGATAAGGATATTATTGCGATATTTGAAAATAGAGCCTACTTTTTGAACACAGTAAGTTAAATTCACTACATTTCATAAAAAATGGAAGTTCCTGTATTTACAAGTCAAAACGAACAAAATCAAAACTTAACACAGACTAAACCAGGAATAAAACAAGGCTAAGCTGTGACTAAATTAATTAAATTACCACTAAAACTGGACTTTTTAAACATTTTTATTTAGTCACAACACATGTTCTTTTAAGGCTCTGGTGGAAAATGATTCTTCAGTGTAAATCTCTGTCCACAGTGTTATTGTGATATTATATATTATATATATATATATATATATATATATATATATAATATATATATAATATATATATAATATATATATATATTTAGATTCTTGCAATACGGATATTGCGTTTGCTGATATTGCGATAATTTTGCGATATATTGTGCAGCCCTAGTTGCAATAAGCAAATTTCTATGATAAACATTATTTCCAAGACATCTGAATTAATGTCTAGTTTTTTTAAGGAAGTAAAGAGAAGCAGGTTTTGAGTTAATGCGTGTCTCTTTTTGCTTCTGCTGCTGAAATGCATCTCGACACATATGTCTTTGGAGAGTTTAAACTGTGAAACTGAGGATAAAAATAAACGTGACGTCATTTCAAAGTCACTTCAGCCTCTACACACTGTACGTATAGGCTTTACAGGGCTTCACAGAGGGTCACAGGCATCAAAACGCTCAAAATTCAAGCTTAAAAAATTGTCACGGGTGAGGGAGCGGGTGACCAATCTGGATGAGCAGACGTGGAGCTCTGACCAAAGGGGTTTGTGTTAATGAGGCCAGTAAAAACACACTTTAAGAACGACTAACAAGATCGTTACAACATAAAAGTTTTAGTGCAAGGATGCGTCGAAAGCTGTTATATGGGCAGAGATGACAGTTCTGAAAGCTGGGCACAGTAGCCACGCGTTGGCAGCGGTCACCTGATACAGAGCCACAGCAGGACGCTTCACTGAGCGTCTAATACTGAGTTAGACTGGATCACATATCACTGACTACACTGTGAGTCACTGTGAGCCACCACAGGCATGTACCGAAGCCTGGGCACCAAGGGAGAAACACACTATTCACTAATATTTAAGAGGAACATATTATGCGTTTTTTTCAGGCTTTTTGAAATAAATGTGGGCATATTTGCATCAACATTTCACATTTTATAACATAAAATAGTGTATATGCATGTTTAACAAAATAAATATAAAACACAAAATAAAGGCACAGCAATTGATATGGTGGCTAAGGTTGTTCAAGAGTCTTTAACTGTCTTTTAAAGGTTTGTTGTTTTTAAAGTTTCTTTTTAAAGTTCATATACTGTTCAGTTCTAGCCTGACAAGCCAGACTCTAACATTAAATGTAGAGTCTGGGGACGGTCCATAGACAGAGCTCAAGCCTAGAGGTGGAATCAACGGATATCAATCAAACTGCTTCCACGCGTAACAGACCAGCGCTCTGACCAATCATCAATAGCTACCAGCAGAGCCAGCTGGTATATGAGACTTTTGCCATAGCCAGTCGGTAAAACAGCAAATCCATCCTTCTTTAAGACGAATGATTTGAGTTCTTCTTTCTGCTCCACTTTCAAAGAAAAACCCAAATCTAACTCTTCCCAAACTGAGGTCAAGGCCGAGTCAAACGACCGCTGTTCGTTAGCCACAGCCATTGTAGTTGTTCTGCTCTGCACCGTCGCCCAGCGCTGTCGTCATCGTGCTAAGCCCCGCCTACTCCACTCGCTACACACCCGCTACACAGATAGCTGTGATTGGTCCGACGAAGCCCTGGGCGGAGCCAAGATTGGCCCCTATGGTGTGTTACTAAACCAACATATTTTCTGCCGCTAGAGTGCGTCTAGATTTCTAGGCTAGTTCAGTTCACTTAAAAAAAAAAAAAAAAAAAAAATCCATAATCCAAGGACAGGAAAAATGACCAGCTTGCCACTCGTCCTATTAAAAAAAGGTTCAAAAGTGTTGGGGAACAAACAAACAAAGAAAAAAAATAAATAAATAAAACTGACTGCTGAGTTGGTTTGATTCAGTTTGTGATTTCCAAAGAGAACACTTCTGTTTTTCACTGCCATAGTTGCTACAAACCACAGCAGAAGCCAAACGCAGAAGTATTCTTCCGCCAGCCCGGTGTTATTTTTGCCACGCAGTGAGAGCAGCCAATCAGGAGGAGACCTCATGTCACCTGACATGGGTCATGTGATGATGTATGTATATTTAAAATGTCTTCTTTTAGGGAGCTGTTACTTTGACTTTGCAGAAAGCACCTGGATCTCTGAGTGCTTGTACTGAAAGGTAGGGGGTAGACAGAACATGAATTAGCTAATTAGCTCGGCTATTAGCAACATGAAGCTAACAGTTGGATAAATGAGATAAATGCTTTGTAGCGGCCGTGGTTTATGTACAGAAATGATCAGAACAGGTCCAGTGACGGTGTATGGGCTTTAGAAACGGCGCAAGAGCACTTCCTGGTTTCATGTGTCTACATAGATCTGTGAGACTGGGCATTTACAGCTCTTGAGAAGGGGACGGCCAGAGGTTACAGTACTACTCAAACAAGCGTGAATGAAACAAAAAACTACTCCAGGTCTGTTTTTGAAGTGGAAACAACATTATAACATGGTTAATAGCTCAAAAAAAGTAGATTTTACAGAATTGGGGACCTTTGAAAGATATTTTTTAATTATTGTCATGACAGTGAGTGCACCAAACTTTAAATTCCTTGCAAGTGGAAATTATCAAGTCTTGGTATTATACAGTAATGTAAAAATCTAAATATGACAGCTAGATGGCGCTATCCCTACCCCTCCAACCTCCATCTCTACAGTACACGGACATCTTTTAAGCAGAGGTAACCTGACCCCTGTGTGTTTTACAGTGAGCTACAAAGGGGAGAGGCCTGCTCCACTCAGGTCCAGCTCCGACCGTTTAGATCCTCGTGTAACAGACGGCCACTGGCTTTTCCTCAAACTGAAATATTCATCACAAATCAGGATCAGTGTAACGTGAGGCTGGAGAGGAGCCAGGGGAGTGAGAGGGAGCGAGGAGGAGGGAGGGAGGTGAGGCTGGGTCAGAGAGAGTGTCAAATGTGTTTTGGGAGTTTAGCACCATGTTCATGATGTAGTGCTGCATGGGTTTTACATCTAGGGTTAGGAATCACATGGTACAATGCAATTCAGCAGTAAAATAAGGAAGACTTTATTGTCCCCGTAGGGAAATTTGTTGGACTTTTCTCCAGATCTGAGCAAAGATCTTGGTCAGGAGCGCCCACCTGCAGGATTAGTCCACTGTGCATGTTTTAGGTTGATGGGGACCAGATGGACTAGAGCGGTGGTTCTCAACCCTTTTAGTCGTGTGTACTCCTGGCTTAGTCTTGGTTTGGACCCAGCATAGTCCTGGTTTAGTTTTAAAATGGCCCCGGCTTAGTCCTAGTTTGACCTGGTTTATTCCTGGTTTAGTTCTGTTTTTTTCCTAGTTTAGTTCTCCTTTTAGACATGTTTTTACCTGGTCTAGTTCTAGTTTTAGACCTGTGTTTTCCTAGTTTAGTTCTAGTTTTAGACCTGTGTTTTCCTAGTTTAGTTCTGATTTTAGACATGTTTTTTCCTGGTTTAGTTCTGGTTTTAGACATGTTTTTTCCTGGTTTAGTTCTAGTTTTAGACCTGTGTTTTCCTAGTTTAGTTCTAGTTTTAGACCTGTGTTTTCCTAGTTTAGTTCTGGTTTTAGACATGTTTTTTCCTAGTTTAGTTCTGGTTTTAGACCTGTGTTTTCCTAGTTTAGTTCTGGCTTTAGACATGTTTTTTCCTGGTTTAGTTCTGGTTTTAGACATGTTTTTTCCTGGTTTAGTTCTGGTTTTAGACATGTTTTTTCCTAGTTTAGTTCTGGTTTAAGACCTGTGTTTTTTCCTAGTTTAGTTCTGGTTTTAGACATGTTTTTTTCCTAGTTTAGTTCTGGTTTTAGACCTGTGTTTTTTCCTAGTTTAGTTCTGGTTTTAGACATGTTTTTTTCCTAGTTTAGTTCTGGTTTTAGACCTGTGTTTTCCTAGTTTTGTTCTGGTGTTAGACTTGGTTTAGTTCAAGTTTAGTCCCCATTTTATCCTTCTTGAGTATTGCATTTTTCTGTTCATCTCCGTTTTTTTTCTCCTCTGCTTAGTCCTGGATTAGTCCAGATTTAAGTTCATTTTAGTCTTTGGCTCGCGTACCCCTAGGGGTCCCCGTACCTTGGTTAAATATTGTTTTTTCTAATTAAATAAAAAAGTGAAACATGTTTTTTGAAATACACGTCATAAAGGTTGTATTGAAATATATATAAATGGCAAGGGATAAAATTGGATCCAACATTCAGTACCAGTTCAGAAACAGTGTTATTATAATGTATTGTTTTAAAGCCCCATAGAAAGAAGCCATTTTCAGTGAATGTGGGTTAATTCACAGCAAACTCATTTCATTCACCAACATACACAAACCAGAAAAAACATTCACGTCTTTGTACCATTAGCTCTTGTAGAATCGGTCTTCCTCAGATATTGTTTCCCGCTACTGAAACAGGAAGCTAATTAAACGACAACTGTGGTTGGAAAGTGTCTGTCTATTTGCCAGAGCAGAGCTTTGGACCGAGGCCAGTCTTTGTTTTGGGACTCGACAAGGCCCTACGTCTCCTTGGCTGTGAAATAACATCCCAAAACAAAGTGGCGTCTTCAAAAAAAAAAGTTCTTGGTCACAAATGGAAGGGATGACACATGTATACTGCTGCTAATAGTCATGTTCTTGCTGAATCACAAACTTTAGTATAAGATAAATTTGACTTTTTCTACCTTAAATAAACTTTTTCGGAGTCCGTGTGATGTTAAATGAGTTGTTGTGGTGTAAATGAAGCGTCCTGCATCTCCCCCTGCTGTCTCTGGGCCAAAAAGGACACTTGCAAGTCTGAACGCTGCCGACCCGGTGTCACAAAAGTCTTTATACTCTACTTTAGATACACATTCAGTTACGGCGGGAGCGCTCTATCCGTCTTCTGTGTTTACTCTGTCGTACGTTGGTCTGCTTTCACAGAGCTTACGAAGAGGGGAAAACGAAAGTAAATCCAAGCAAGGGATCATATAGGAGTCAACTGGACTTGAGTATTTACCCCTAAATCTAGGGGGGCACTCAATAGAGGAAAGTGAAACAAAAACAGCGAAGAAATGAAAAAAAATTACTGAGTTCTGCTTTAATGTAGGGTTTAAAATAGGGCTGCACGATATGGAGAAAACATGCAATATTCGATAACTATGTTGAAAATTGCGATAACATTATGCAATATTTGAAAATAGAGCCTACTTTTCGAACATAGTAAGTTAAATTCACTGCATTTCACAAAAATGTCAAAACAGCGACAAAATCAAAACTTAACACAGACTAAACCAAGAATAAAACAAGGCTAAGCTGTGACTAAATTAATTAAATTACCACTAAAACTGGACTTTTTAAATATTTTTATTTAGTCACAACACATGTTCTTTTAAAGTTCTGCTGGAAAATGATTCTTCAGTGTAAATCTCTGTCGGATTGAAGACCACAGTGTTATTGCGATATATTTAGATTCTTGCGATACGGATATTGCGATAACAATAATTTTCCGATATATTGTGCAGCCCTAGTTTAAAATGTTAAAAATAAAAAGTGCACAATGTTAGAGCAGGCCTCTCTTGTGGTTTCTGTGGAATAATACTTCTTTATCTACGCATGTTATAAAATTATGGTCCTAAACATGCAGTGAAACACACGTAAGTTTTAATGTACCGTAATGTATCTAATAAATGTTATGTTAATGATTTATTGCAGGAGGAAAGATTTCAATGTTGTTGTGCAGGAAGGAGTAAAGAGAAAAGCAGCTTGCCTATACCGTATGGCATTGCTGATGGTATTGGTATAATAATCCTATCATTCCACTAAGTGACTTCCTGTTTGCCATCTATACCATTTAAAAGATGAGGTTTCTCTCTGCAGCCAACATCAGTGGTTATTCTCCTGTTCCTTGTACATCTGAGGTTTTTTGGAGAGCTCTAAGTAAACCACAGTTATCTGCATCAGAGGTTTGATAAAGATCCTGAGTTAATTGTTCCACTTCGGTCTGTGCTTCCTCTCAGGGCTGTTCCAGGAAATGGGCTCAAAACTAAACACCGTTATATCCACCGAGACAAAAGGCCTGTTCTGGAGGAAGAGGAATCATCAGAGCCACTATAATATGATAATAAATACAAAACTTCAAACATACGTTAGAACCAGTTCAACACTTAGAAGTCTGCAAGCACTGTTTTGTTTATCAAAAGTCCCCTATTCTGCTAAATTGACTTTTTTTAAGCTTTTAACCATGTTTTAATGTCGTTTCTAGAGCCCTGACCAATACTGATAATGTGAAATAAAAAATACTGAAAACCTGTTATATCAGCCGATACTGTTTTCCACTTAAAAAGTATTTTAAAGCATTTTTCTTGCTACTTGTGTTTACATGAATGTGTTTTGTATACCCCAGGCCGCTTTATTAGACTAAACATATTACTTATAAAATGTTGACTGTTTTGTGGTGTGGTAGCCTATAAACTCAAACTAGCAAGAAATTTAGTTCTTAAAGGTTCAATGCCAGAGGAAATTAGCCGTTTCAGGCTGAGATAAAGCAATTTTGGATGTTTCTTATGAACTGCAGTGTAAAATGCCCAAAATACTTTGAGTTGGTTTCTCAGGACTACCCAAAGAACTTTTCTGGTGAAACTAGAAGAGTTCGTATCAGTGCATATTTTAGTCCAATGTCCGATAATTTTTGAATGAGCTATATCGATAATATTGGCTGGCCAATAAATCGGTTGGGCTCTAGTTTCCACCTCTAAAATATGCCTGGAGTAGTATTTTATTTCATGTATGTTTGAGTAATCTTGTTTGCTAAGGCCAGCCTCCTTCTCAAGAGCTGAAAACGCTCGGTCTCCCAGCTCTACGTAAACATAAAACCAGGAACATACACCGTAGGGCTGCACAATATATCGCAAAATTATCGTTATTGCAATATCCGTATCGTAAGAATCTAAATATATCGCAATAACGCTGTGGTCTTCCATCTGACAGAGATTTACACTGAAGAATCATTTTCCACCAGAGCCTTAAAAGAACATGTGTTGTGACTAAATAAAAATGTTTAAAAAGTCCAGTTTTAGTGGGAATTTAATTAATTTAGTCACAGCTTAGCCTTGTTTTATTCCTGGTTTAGTCTGTGTTAAGTTTTGATTTTGTGGCTGTTTTGACTTGTAAATACAGGAACTTACATTTTTTGTGAAATGTAGTAAATTTAACTTACTATGTTTGAAAAGTAGGCTATATTTATAAATATCGCAATAATTTTATCGCAATTTTCAACATAGTTATCGTATGTGTTCTCCATATCGTGCAGCCCTAACACACCGTCTCAGGACTCATTTCAGCACTTGAACTGACATCAATACAAAGCACTCGGCTTATTTATCCATCTGTTAGCGTCATGTTGCTCATAGCTGGGCTACAAAGTCATTTCATTCCTCACCGTGTCCAGCAGGGAGCGTCAGACACTTAATCCAAGCGTTTTCTACAAAGTCAAAGTAACAGCTCCCCAAAAGACGACATTTTCCATACATATACATTATTTTAAGTTATAAAACATGAAATACTAACGCAAAACGCTTAAAAAGAGCAGCAGTCATTCCAAGGCTTCATTTACTAAACAGCAACTTTAGGTGTGTCCAAAGTCTGCTACATTTAACCCTGGTCTCTAACAGTGAGCGTTCATGTTACTTCTCCACATAAAAAAAAACAACACAGGATGAGAAGTTCAGAGGTTAACGACAGCAGAACCAGGGCAGGGACCTCTTATCAAAGACCAGGTCAAAACCGAAGGGTCGTTAACTCATGTCACAAGAGGGAACGTGGCCTGAAATGACTCGGTTAGAATGACACAGGGAGGTCAGTAAACAGATTTTTGAAGACCACACGGGCCTCAGCCTTCACTGGTTCACCCCTGTTCCTTCCTTGGACCACTTTTGATAGATCCTGACCTCTGCAGACTGGGAACACCCCACAGGAGCTGCAGTTTTGAAGATGCTCTGACCCAGCTGTCTACACTTTTGTGGGGGGTACAGGACCTGATTTACTCCTGGTTTAGACCTGGCTTAGACCTGGTTTGGATCTGGCTTAGTCCTGGTTTAGTCTTAGCCAGGTCTAAACCAGGTCAAACTAGAACTAAATTAAGACTAAACCAGGACTAAGACAGGATCCAAACCAGAACTCAACCAGGGTTAAAACAGTACAAACCAAGTCTAAATCAGGTCAAACCAGGACTAAGACAGGTCCAAACCAGGTCAAACTAGAACTAACCTTAGTCCTAGTTTGGTTTAGTCCTGGTTTAGTCCTGAATTTATCTTAGTTTAGATCTGGTTTTAGTCCTGGTTTAGTCCTGATTTAGTCTTGGTCTGGTCTGACCTGGTTTAGATTTGGTTTAGTGGTTATGTCCTGGTTTATTCCTGGTTTGGTTCTGGTTTTAGACCTTTTTTTTCCTGGTTGAGTTCTGGTTTGGACCCAGCTTAGTCCTGGTTTGACCTGATTTAGACTTGGTTTGTACTGATTTAGACTTGGTTTGTACTGATTTAGACTTGGTTTGTACTGTTTTAACCCTGGTTGAGTTCTGGTTTTATTCCTGGTTTAGCTCTGGTTTTAGACCCTTTTTTTTTTCCCCTAGTTTCGTTCTGGTTTTAGTCCTGGTTTAGCCTCTGTTTTGTCCTTCTTTAGTGTCCCATCCACCATTTAGTCCTGGGTTAGTCCTGATTTAGTCTTGGTCTGGTTTGACCTGGTTTAGATTTGGTTTACACCTGGCTTGTTCCTGGTTATGTCCTGGTTTATTCCTGGTTTTAGACCTTTTTTTTCCCTGGTTGAGTTCTGGTTTGGACCCAGCTGAGTCCTGGTTTGACCTGATTTAGACTTGGTTTGACCTGATTTAACCCTGGTTGAGTTCTGGTTTTATTCCTGGTTTAGTTCTGGTTTTGTCCTTCTTTAGTGTCCCATCCTTCTTGATAGTCCTGGGTTAGTCCTGATTTAATGTGCTCACGTACCCCTAGTGGTCCCTGCACCCCTGGTTGAGAAACAATGGTCTATAGCCATCTAAATCTGTCCCTTGTTAAACTCGCTCAATCCTTTCGCTTACCCATTTTTCCTGCTTCTAACACATCAACTTTGAGGGCTAACAGGAGCCACGGTGAGGAGATATTCTGTGTTATTCGCCCGTGTGTGGTCATAATGTTATGCCTGATCGGTGTTGACGTTTCAGTAATGTGCGTGTCTTTGCAAAACGGTGACTCTGCAAACTCCTGAGAGACGCAGGTGTGTGTGATGACCAGGCAACACCGGAGACGCATAAATCATGTCAGGATACTTCCAACACCAAAATAATAAATAGATAAATCTGCGAACAGCAACAAAACGGTGAAAATAAAAAGGGATTTCAGCCAATATTTAACCACCCAGTGACAGTAGCCCACCTCTGTGTCCATCTGTGGGCTTACAGTGCGCTCCAATCTGGACATGAGATTATCCAGAGAGAAACGGAGAGAGGGAGACGAGGGATTAAAAAGTGCACAGAATCATCCTGAATATCCAGAGTCGTGCGCTGGAAAAGCCACGGTACTTTTATAATCTATATATGAACTGACAGGAGAGGACTGCGGCCTCATGTGAAGGTCAGAGAGAGAGAAGGAGGGAGAGGAGGAGATGAGGAAAGACTGGGAGATCTATTCAGTCATCCTATGTTTAATAATGTCAGAGAATCTTAAGTATTGTCCTTTAATTCAGAAGATTACGGCGGCCCAACATAGTCTAATTAAGTCCCCCATAGTTTAAAACTGACCAGCTTTTCCCACCATAAATATAACTTGCAAAACATATACTATAATGTTTTTTTTTTCATCATCATTATTATTATCATTATTATTATCATTATTATCATCATTATTATCATCATTATTATCATCATTATTATTATTATTATTATTATTATTATTATTATTATTATTATATTTAATATGCAATGAATTACCATGGGACAATTATTGGATATGGGAATGTTTAATAATAATAATGCATTAGTCTTATACAGTGCTTTTCTTAGAGTTGCTTTACAATTTGGTGCATTATTCAGTCACTCCTCAGTCACACTCGGTGGTGGTGAGACACTTCTGTGGCCACAGCTGCCCTGGGGCAGACTGACCGAAGCGTGGCTGCCATTTTGCACCTACAGCCTCTCTGCTCACCACCAAACACAGTCACTGCAAGCGTCTAGTTTAGTCGGTAGTTTAGTAAATTACATAAACCAAATAAATGTTACACAAAATATGTCAAATACTGTGAATATATATGCATAAAAAACATTTTATCACAATATACTATACACTACATAAATATTACTATAAATATCTTGTAAATATCTACATTCTAGTATAATGGTGTCTATTAGAGTATTTTTGACATTGATAATATAATAAAACCAAATTAATTAATAAGCAAACAAAGAATAAAAAGCTTTAAAGTGTCTAAATATTTTAATAAAAAATAAATAAATACTGTATATACAGTGGGGCAAAAAAGTATTTAGTCAGCCACCAATTGTGCAAGTTCTCACGGTAACGAGTGGAGGACAGAGGAGCCTCTTACAGAAGAAGTTACAGCTCTGTGAGAGCCAGAAATTTTGCTTGTTTGTTATTGACCAAATACTTATTTTCCACCATAATTTGCAAATAAATTCTTTAAAAATCAGACAATGTGATTTTCTGGATTTTTTTTTGTCATTTTGTCTCATAGTTGAGGTAAACCTATGATGAAAATTACAGGCCTCTCTCATCTTTTTAAGTGGGAGAACTTGCACAATTGGTGGCTGACTAAATACTTTTTTGCCCCACTGTATATATATATATATATATATATGCGCCGCATTATCCCATTTCCAGTTAGCACTCGTCCAAGACAAAATGGAGCTATGTGTGTTTTCAACAAGCTTACTAAATTTCATGTTTGCAGACGTAGTGACAGTTACAGAGACAGACACCCACAAATATGAAAAAAAACTCTAAAAAACTCTACCATAAACAATTTATTCACAATTATCGAAGAATGTAAAGAAATGCTATCGACAGTTAGCATTAGCTAACTACTGATGGCAGCAGATTAACAGCGTAGTATTTAAGTCTGAATTCTAACACAGCACAGACCTGTAGTTTATATATTTATTGCTGATTCTGACTCACAGTGAGATCTTTTTTGTAAATGAAAAAATGCTCATTTGTTAACAATTATTATGTATTAAACTGTATCTTTTGTCTCTGCATCTTTGTAGTATGAAATGTAGTAGAGCAAAAACCTTTTTATTTTTGTGCTCAGCTAGTTTACACTACTTACAACCGCTACCAGAAGTAACGCGACACATCTTACAGTCGAAAACACTTAGGTGTGAAAAAAATCTATTGTTAACCAAATTTTAAAGCACGCTATGTTTATCACAACAAGGGGGGTCTTCACATGACCACTGCTGGCGGGTTGCTTGATAATATTTGAAATTTGGGCGTTGCCAACAAATTCAAAACAAAATTTACAAAGAAAAAAAAAAAACCTGTGTAACCTGGCCTGTGTAGTAGAGCCATGGAAACAAGAGTTCAAAGAATACTGAGAGAGCAGCATGCAGCAGAGGGAGCGACTCCTGAACAGATCTGTCAAAAAGATGTGCCTCTGGGGCCATAAAGTCCTTTTATTGACACATGTTTTACAACTCACTGCAAAACAACGACATCCAGTCTCTGCTGCCTCAAACCTACCTCAGCAAATCCCACATAATACTGTACGAAGAACTAAAACGCACAGCCTTATGTCCAATAAAGAGGTGCTTTCAGTGTCTAAAAGCACTATACAGGAACTATGCATTATTATTATTATTATGCTGTACACAGAGCCTGCCCTGAATGGTTAAAAATCCCTAATTCCTCCCAGTCAGTGCCTCCGGTGCAGATCTGCTGTTGCTGAATCAAGCACAGACTTGCCACAGCTCAGTGTCACTTACACAGCACTCTGAGAACTGAGGAGGCATCTGTCTCTGGTTCATACTGACTAAAGATTCAGTGCAGTCGAGGTAAAGGGACAGCAGACAGACTGTCAGATGTAAAAATTATCTTCTACGTCTTCTACCACTTCTTTAGAAATGTGCACTTTCCCCAGAAGAATTTATCATTTGTTTCAGAGAGCATGATATGAAAGCCTAAATGACAACTTCAGGTATTTTTTCACAGTTCAATCCCTTTTACGCTATGCTGTTTTAATAATAAGCTCACGTCCCCAAAGCCTGTACTTCCTTTGGTCGCCTCTCCTTCAAGTTCAGTTCATTCATGCGGTTACAAGCAGCGGGATGAGTGCTCAGGTGCTTTTAGCCACTTGTATGACTGCGTATTTGTTGTAGAGGTCGACCGACATGGGTTTTTTTATGGCCAATGCCAATTTTTAAAATTCAGAGCAGCCGATAAACACTGCCGATTTTTGGGGACTGATAATTAGAGTCAAATTTCTTAATTTTATGAAAGAAATTACCGTATTTTCCGGACTACAAGTCGCACTTTTTTTCATAGTCTGTCTAGGGGTGCGACGTATACTCAGGTGCGACTTATATATTAAAATATTTCAGGTGTTGGTTAGAGGGCGCTCTAGGCTTGTGTACCAGCATCTGCTGCACCTGTACCACTGACAATTTAAAATGTAAACATTACCACTAACAACTTAGGCTATAAAGACAACTGAGAAAGAGCAGAATAATTGGAAATGGAACTGATGCTGAGTCTGACGACAGCCACGCAGAGGAGGAAGCAGGCGCTTCGTCTACCTCCGGAGTTGGCGGAGTTGTTCAGAAGCGACACCGAGGATGAAGAATTTAAAGGATTTAGCGATTAGGAGTGAGATGGTGAGTTTGGTGAACTTGTTATATTATGTTCTTTATGCTATAGTTATGTGAATAACTGTTAATATATTACGTTAACATACGAGACACCTATTCAGTTCGTTGTTTATGCTTCATGTAGCTGAATAACCATCAATGTGTTACGTTAGCATAGCGCACACCTATTCAGCTGTTGTTCTCTATTCTATTATTACTATAACTTGCCTTTCAACATGAAATGTCTGTTCTTGGTGTCGGATTTTGTAAAATAAATTTCCCCTAAAAAATGCGACTTATAGTCCAGTGCGACTTATAGTCCAGAAAATACGGTAATATTATATAGCCATTTGTGTCAGTAATACCAAAACAAACAAATGTGTTAGAAGTGACCGTGAGAACAGTTAAATTTGAGTTTTTTGAGAAAACCAATAAGGCAATCTCAGTCAGTCAGTGCTTTTAAAACCTTTGTTCTACAAGGTTCTTTGCCAGAGAAATGAGCAAAACCTTTTTATTGCCGTCTTGAGCTTTTCAGGCTGAGCTAAAGTGATTTTGGATGTTTCCTATGAACTGCAGAGTAAGAGTCCAAATGGTTAGGGAAGCTGGGGTCCTTCAGTCACATAGTTACCCGGACATGTGCCTGTCTGTGTAATCAGTGTATTTCTAGTTGATTATAATAAATGTCTTAAAGAGGCTATAATCTGTTTTTATTTATATTTTTAAACCAGTCTTGGTCACCTCTAGAACAGCAGCATTACTAAAAGAAAGTGTTTTCAATAATTACTTACTTACTAATGCCATAAAGAAAACAGGTGGAGAGACCAGGAGGGGGCAGTAGAGGGCAGCTCTGTTACGGCCTTTTGAACTAAAACTAAAAAAAAGCTTTTTCCTTCCTTGAAATTTTTGCAGAATGCCATTTTAGTACAAAATGACAAATGTCTGTGAGGAATCAGTGGAAACGGAGCTGTACACCGGGCTTGCTGATTGGTCAGTGCTTCCTGGAGTGGGCGGGGGTTCGAGACCTCAGAAACTCAGCGCCAGAGAATACAGGATTAATTAAACAGATGTAAATGAAACAAAACACTCCAGGTGTGTTTCTGATGAGGGAACAACATTATAACATGAAAGAAAGCTCAGAAAAGTCGATTTTGCATTATACAGCCCCTTCAAACATTTACGATTATTCATTTTAGAAATAGCTGTGTCTTTAGCTCTTGGTCCACCCCCAGTGAGTCTGAGCTGCTGACCAGGTCCACAGCAGAGTCCCAGAGGAGGGGACTACGACCACAGCCTCCACCGGCTCTAATTATGGCCCTATTGACTCTTTAACTCTCCACTCCGCTGCAGTGGAGAGCCCCCCTGAGAGGGCCCCATAACAACCAGAGAGCATAAATCACAGTCACGCACAGATTCACCTGGATTTAGGACAGAGCTGCACAATATTAAAATAAAAAAGTATACTGTATTTACTTAAATGGCTTTAAATTTAAGATTTGAACTACGTAAAGAAATAACGGAAAAATGTCTAACACTCAAAACATAAACTAAACAAGTACTAAAGCAATACACCAGCATTAATCTATGACAAAACAAATCTGGCCACAAGGAGTCACAGTGCCAGTCCCAAGCCTGGATCAGGGAGGGCATGGAGCATAAATCGTATCCCAAATTCCCAAATCAATACACAAATTCCAGGCAGGTCTAAATCACATCTAAAGTACGGACTGCACAAGGACTAAAATAAGGACTAGCCCAAGGCTAAACTTGGTTTTCAAGAAGGACTAAACCAAGGACTACAACAAGAGCTAAACCAGGTTTTCTCAACTTGTGGGTCATGACCTCAAAGTGGGACGTGGGGAGGTTGAATGCAGTGTCAGTGTTGAGCTCAATTTGAAGCCTATATATTGTTTTAATGACATTACTTTAAAAAAAATGACCCTTAATGGGCCAATTTTAGTCCTGTTTTAGACCTGGTTTAGCCTGGTTTTAGACCTGGTATACACCCTGTTTAGTCCCAGTTTTAGATCTGGTTTAATCCTGGTTTAGTCCTGGATATGTTCTGGTTTAGTCCTGGTTTAGTCTCAGCTTTGTCCTGGTTTAGACCTGGTTTAGTCTCAGTTTTGTCTTGGTTTAGATCTGGTTTAGTCCTCTTTTGTACTGGTAGAGTCCTGGTCTAATCTTACTTTAGTCCTGGCTTAGATCTGGATTTGTCCTGGTTTAGAGTTGGTTCAGTCCTAGTTTAGTTTCATTTTAGTTTAGTTCTGTTTTATCTCTGGTTTAGGCAGGATTTAGACCTGGTTTACTTCTGTTTTTACCCTGTTTTTGTACTGGTTACATTTAATCTTAGTTTAGTCCTGCTTTAGACCTGGTTTAGCCTGGTTTTAGACCTGGTATACACCCTGTTTAGTCCCAGTTTTAGATCTGGTTTAATCCTGGTTTAGTCCTGGATATGTTCTGGTTATGTCCTGGTTTAGTCCTGGTTTAGTCTCAGCTTTGTCCTGGTTTAGACCTGGTTTAGTCTCCGTTTTATCTTGGTTTAGATCTGGTTTAATCCTCTTTTGTACTGGTAGAGTCCTGGTCTAATCTTACTTTAGTCCTGGTTTAGATCTGGATTTGTCCTGGTTTAGAGTTGGTTCAGTCCTAGTTTAGTTTCATTTTAGTTTAGTTCTGTTTTATCTCTGGTTTAGGCAGGATTTAGACCTGGTTTACTTCTGTTTTTACCCTGTTTTTGTACTGGTTACATTTAATCTTAGTTTAGTCCTGCTTTAGACCTGGTTTAGCCTGGATTTAGATCTAGTTTAGTCCCAAATATTACTCATTTTATTTCATTAAAGATGATATTTTCAAAGCCAAATATTTTCTGAGGTGCTACTTTGTGCGAAAAGTTTGAGAATCACTGCTTTAAAACGTTCCTGGATCCAGATGGCGTTCCATGTTCACTCCAAAAACAAGTCACTTCTTCACTGGCCCATCACTGACCCTTCTTGAAAGTTGTATCCAAATCTGATCATTACTTGCCAGCCAACGTTGCCAAAAACATATTTATTTGAAAGTCCTATAGCCGATATCTACTGTAATCCTAAAGCCTGACTTCATCACATCCTCAAGTGGAAGGATTAAAGAAAGAGGGCGACATGAAGGACAAAGAGAAACAGAGGAACAGATGCATTAGCTTCACAGAGATACAGGAGAAATCTGGGGAATATTTCTGTTTTACACCAATTACAGTAAGCCCCAAACAAACTGCAAGGATGTGAGGTTTGTACAAGTTTACTATAAGGTCAGACACTTGTACATGAATGAATGAATGAATTTATTTATTTAAGTGTAGTGCACCATCGGCGCCCAGACTGCATGGGCTTATAAGACACTCCACAGAAACAAGATGACTACAAACTGATCATCTGCTCCACAACAAAAAAATAAAAAAGAGAAATAATAAAAATATTTTACACTACATTAACATTTAAATTAGACAGGATATAGCACTCGCTGCCTTCTAATCCCAGGCTTTGCAAACAAAACCAACTAAAGCAAAAGTCTCCTTATTACAAATACAACTCATAATTTCATCATCAGATAACCAAGGACACATTCCGGGTTACTTCTATTTATGTGTTCAAATAAAACATGTCTTAAATCAGAGTACAAGGGACAATAAAGAACAAAATGATACTCATCTTCCACCAAATTGAGGTCACAAAAAACACAAATTCTCTTCTCTTCAGGAAGACCTTTAAACCGACCCACTTCAGCTGCCAGAGGTAAGCTACAGTTCTTAACTGGGCACAAAGGGACCGCTGCTTTCTAGATAGATTAAATTTTACATAGGGTTCTGTTTGATGCTCATCTTTGAATTGAATGTAATTTCTTAGTTTTGATTTTCTACATATGTCATGTTTTTTATATTCATTGAAGAATCTTTGTTGTACCAATCTTAGATTACATTGCAATCCATTTCTAAAAATATAATTTAAACCACCAATGGAGAATAACGTAGCAGTTTCTTTAGCCCAAGGATAATAATTTGAACACTCCCAGAAAAAAACCTTGTCTCAGTTTTGAGTTTTGTACAAAGCCTGTACCAGTACACGCTTTGGAAAAGTCATGGAATTTTTCATTTTGATGTAAAGTTTTGGAAAAGTTTTGGAAATTTAAACAGTCTGAGTAACATTCGGCCTCAGTTAAACCTCCGCCAGCTAGAATACAGTAAATATAAGAGTTCTGTAGAAACGCTGTTTTCTTGGCCTCTTCTTGTTCTCACAGCAGAAAAAAGTGAACGATATCTACTTTTTGTCAGAATATTTAAACTAAATAATATTTTTGCTTTGGCTTTCTTTGGCTCTGTGGTTTTGGTAATGCTTTAAAACAGCATAGATGACTGAAATAATATATTTCTGGCAGAACAAGACCCAGCAGTTTTTTTGTTTTTTTTCTTCAACTTCAATTTCCAAATTTAACAAATGAAATTGCAGCAAAAGTATGTTTCTAATGTACCACACTGGACATTTTGAATCCTATTTAAACACGTGTAAGTCCTTTTTCAGGTCTTTGAAAAAATTAGTCAAAAGTTTTGGAAAAGTTATGGAAAATACTTGGTAAAAAAGTGTATGAACCCTGGAAGTAGCGATGTAATGATTTCCAAATCTCACGGTACGATATTATTTATTGCGATATTGTGGAAATGCTCACAATAACAACATTAACTATATAAAAATACCCTGCCAAGCACCTGGTGTAATAATTATTGTCATATTTCATGCTTTATCTGCTCTAAACTGCTACAGTTTCCATCTCAATCACATTAATTGTCTTGGGAGGGAATTTCCAAAGACTTTTCCAGGAAGTCATAAGCAGTGGCCTAGAACAAAAATAAGTTACCTATAAGGAACCAACATGAGGAACAACTAACCAATTCAGTGTTAAGCAAAATACCCAGGTTCCTTGAGAGATCACAGCAGATGAAGTGAGAAGCTCCTGTCCTTACCTGTAGTGTACATGTGTGACTGTGGGAGCCCTGTATCCAAAGATCCACGTCTGGATATCCATCGGTCTGGCTTTGGGGTAGGCTATAGTCACGTCTATTACCCACTGCAGGCTTTTGGACTTATTTAGACCTGGAACAAGAGGAGAGACAATGGTCAGGCTAGGTGTTTTTTTTTTTTTTTTTACCACTGATGGACAGTTTCAAATCTAGAAAACATCTTACATCAGTGACCTTTGTTATTTAGCCCAAGTATCGCTCGTTTAAGCTCATAATTATGGGAGTATTTATAAAAAGAAAGCCGTGAAGCCAAAAAAAGCATGAAAAAAGCAGCTGACATAAGGGGAAGTCATTAAATCGGTGGCTTATGCTTAGCAACGCCTAATAACTCAACCCTCAAATAAGCTCTGTTTTCAGCTATTGAAATAGATTGTAAGTTTGCATATGAAGCAGAAGTTGATAATATGATAACAGAGGTAATGTTGCAGCGATGAATACAACAAGCGACAGCCTCATTGGCCCAGTTGACTAAAGGTGGAAATGGAAATGTGTATTTCACCCATATCTGTTTCTGCAATGTGGTAGTACTGCAAAAAGTCTTTGGCCAATGTTAAATAAAAAATTAAGATATTTTAATCCCCTTTTAAGTTTAAATGCGTCACAGAAAAGCCCAGTATCATATTTTGTGATAATAAATGCCATATTTTTGGAGCATATTTAGGAAACGTGTTGCAACCTCAATAAACACAGCACAAATATTTCTTTCTTTAGGGCATACATACTCATATTTTGACAGTAAAAGAGAAATAACCCCTTTTAACATGAGGCTTGTGCACACACACGCAAAGGTTTTTTATCATATAGGTGTTTGGTCCACAAGAATTCAGCGTTTTGGGAGCCTGAATATGATCATTTTTTAAACCAGGTCCCAGAGTGTAAAGATTTCAAAACACCATATACATGATTCCAGTGTTTACAGTCCATACACATCTTTTCTGAAATGATGCCGTAGCCACAACTCTCCTTATCATGCATGCTCTAAACTCCGGCAACAAAAACAACAATGGCGTCTTATGGCGTTTCATTTGATTTGCAGACGCTACAGAGCTTTTTATGACTTTTATTCTGCTCCTCTCGCTACAATCCGGTTCCCTTTGTAGCTCGCACTTTCATATTCACCGACATGTTCTTATTAGGCCTGCACAATATATCGCAAAATTATCGTTATCGCAATATCAGCAAACGCAATAGTCCGTATCGCAAGAATCTAAATATATCGCAATAACGCTGTGGTCTTCCATCTGACAGAGATTTACACTGAAGAATCATTTTCCAGCAGAGCCTTAAAAGAACATGTGTTGTGACTAAATAAAAATGTTTAAAAAGTCCAGTTTTAGTGGTAATTTAATTAATTTAGTCACAGCTTAGCCTTGTTTTATTCCTGGTTTAGTCTGTGTTAAGTTTTTTGTCGCTGTTTTGACTTGTAAATACAGGATCTCACATTTTTGTGAAATGTAGTGAATTTAACTTACCATGTTTGAAAAGTAGGCTCTATTTTCAAATATCGCAATAATATCGTTATCGCAATTTTCAATATAGTTATTGAATATCGCATGTTTTCGCCATATCGTGCAGCCCTAGTTCTTATGTTTGCATCGAGTTTTCTGTGCATGCTCTTCTCTGTTTTTGGCGCATTTCTGTGGCAGCGTTACAGCGCCACTAACAGTCCTGGCATATGTATTACAGCATTTTCTTTGGTTTTGTTTGAACCTATGTAGACACACATTTTCTGCGACGGCGCTGTGTTTACGCTTTCGTCAGAGTGGATATAACTTTAGGCAGTGCGTGTTTTGCAAGTGGCCCACAGGAAGAGAGCACAGAAAAGGAACAGGTCTGAACCTTCTAACAAACAGGAAATTTGTGTCTGTCCTTGGTAACGTTTGTAGAATAAAGTTCCTAATTACAATAATAATAATAGTAATCCTTTATGTCCAAGATTGAGACAAGAAGACAACATACTAGGACTAAAGTGGAGTACCATAACACTGCACCTGGCGTTCCATGTACTGTAATTGAAAAGCCTACTCTGCCGCTTTCCAAAGGCAGAACAAAGAGGTACTTTTCCATAACGTAGCTCAACTGTGAGATAAGAGTCTGGAGACAAAATACAAAAACACCTGTATAGTTTTACAGAGCTGTGGGAGGAATACAAGCATCGCCTTCCACCTTCAGCAAGTGGAAACTCGTTTGACATTGCTTAACATTACGCTTAACATCTGATTATAACAGTGAAAGTATACACATGGTTCTTGTCAGTACTTGACCAGGTCTGTTTAGAACAGAAAAACTAGTCCCAAAAACAGGGCAAGGATCAACTGTTTAATACACCGATCAAGCGTAACCACCTGCCTAAAATGCAACTTTCTTTCAGACATTGTGACAAACTCGATGAAATCCTAAGACTTACCCATTTTTCCTGTTTCTAACACATCAACTTTGAGGACGAAATGCTCACTTCCTGCCTAATATATCCCCTGTCAGTGGTCATAATGTTATGCCTGAACGGTAGTGTTGTACCGGTCTTGAGACAATTTTTCTCACGGTCTTGGTCTTGTCTCGGTCTTGGGTGCAGTATTATGCAGTCTTAGGCTTGAATCCAATTTTTCTCGGTCTTGTCTAAGTCTCGAATGTGGCAGCTTCTAACATTTTTTATTTTATTTTTTTTACCAAACATAAGAAAATACCATTCTTCATAATTTAAAAGTCATTTTTTTCAGCATCAGAAGAACCAGGAACATGATCTGTCTGTCTGTTTTTGGAGTCTGCATTAGATCAGTGGTTCCTAAAATGGGGTCCAGGGCCCTCCTGGGGGCCCGCGAAGGTACTGCAGGGGGCCCCCAGAGGTTGTCTATATAAGGTACATAAAAATAATTGAGTTTGAAATGAATTACAGTTATATATTTGTTTAAAAATATTACTTTTTAACAATTTTTGGCCAATGCTCAGGTTTTTTTGTAATGTTTTTAGCAGGAATATTTGAAGAAAAACATAACTAGTAGTTCTTTTGAATAAAGGGAAGTTGAATATTTGGGGATTTGGGATTTTTGGATATTTAAAGGGGCTGCAACACTTTTGCAACACATTAGATCATTAAAAAAAAAATCATTAGAACCACTTTTTTAAACTTTTCTCCTTCTTGGTCTCAGTTCACTCTGGTCTTGCACTGGTCTTGGTCTGGATTAATAAGGTCAGTAACTACAACACTACTGATCGGTGGAACATTAGAATACAAGGGAACAAATAGAAAAAGTCATTATACCAAAGTGTACCAAGTTAGATTGACGCTACAGGCTAATAAACATTTTTGTGAGCTAATCGAGGTCACTTGTGGCACGCTAGCTTTCGTACTTCTCACAAAATAAAGGCATGGGAACACACTTGACTCCCAAAAACAACTTTCTGACTCAGAAACTTCTGACCATCTGAGCAGCACATGATACGGAACTGCCTTTAAACACCACAACAGTCTATTACTCCCTACGGACTCTACATAAACACTCTTAATGACTTAAGAGCAAAACCTTATCAGCTTCACAAGGCCTGGCGTCCAATGACCTCACCGCTCTGTGTCTTTAACCGTTTATCCAACCCCGGGAGACATTGCAACAAAAGTAAAAAATTAATTCTGTATTTGGGTGGCTGATGAGGTGTAACACTTTTTTTTTGTCCTGCGGTGTGACACAATTTTGAGGTTGAATGCAATGAATAATAAATAACAATTGGGTCGTAAACAATTCATAATTTTAAGCGTAACTCTATTATTTCCTCATTATTTGATATTGTCCTGCAGTGTTACTTTTTCTGTCACACCGCAGGACATTTACTACAGTTTGGCCGTTTGAATTCTTGTCATACATTTTTCAACATGTCCACTGTGCTAACTTACCGTATTTTCTGCACTATAAGGCGCACTTCAAAGCCTTTAATTTTCTCAAAAACCGACAGTGGGCCTTATATATGGATCAATGTTGATTAATTATGGCTACCGTATTCAAGGGGCGTCGCTGAAGTGACAGGTTTTAAAAGCAAAGCTGGCTCTACATTCTGCTCAACCACACATCCCAAATCATACGTGAGTCCTAAAACTTAAGCAGTTGTCCTTTTGTTGTCCTAGTTGTCCCAAAAATGATATAAGCGCGGAGTCTGAAGCAGTTGTTGTCTGATAAAACATAAGAAGTACTGTTACCGTTGCTAATTGTGTTAGCTCCTGTATGTAATGGCGAATCTCCGCAGGTGATGCGCAGATGCTCAATCTGTCTTTAAAATTATTTTAGCGACTGAACAGAGGAGAATCTAAGCTTTAAAATGAGGTATAACATGTCCATATTCAGCAAATTTTAGCCATGGTTAGTTGTGTTCAAACCACTCTGTTGTAAAAATAACTTAGCATCGCAGAGTGGGGATAGACGGCAAAAAGACGACACGGTATGGGATGAATGAGATACAGCAGTGTGACTGTATAAACTATAAAGTTACCCCTATATAAGTACTCGTATCGGTACGTACTCAAATGGAAGTACTCGTATCGGTTTGAAAAAAAGTGGTATCGGTGCATCCCTAGTTTTCAACGAGGGAGTTGTAAGAACGCTGGTTTGTATTCTATTAATAAAGTTTGGCTGACTGACTTATCTGACTTCCCTTTAGCGCAGCGCCATCTAGTGGATGCGCCTTATAATGCGGTGCGCCCTATATATGAAAACAGTTTTAAAATAGGCCATTAATTGTCGGTGCGCCTTATAATCCGATGCGCCTTATAGTGCGGAAAATAAGGTAATACATATATCCCTGTCCCATCCCTAAAACCTATTTTTAACAATCAGAATTTTGTTATTTTGAAAAATGCAGCTGTCACACCGCAGGACACCAAACAGGCACACGATAAGTTTTTGATAAAATGAGGACTTTACTAAAATTAATAATAAACAGTTCCTTTTGACCTTCAAGTTCATGTCACACCGCAGGATTACGCGGTTAAACTGGTTTTAATTTTTATTGTAGGATTCAGGAGCAGTTAAAAGTGTAGTTTTAGTCAAGTACAAGTATGTAACATTATGCCAAAAATGTTAGGAACTGTCTCTAATGACTAATTTTGGAAATGTTTCTATTTTGAAAATGTTAGTCACATCGCAGAACATTTTGCAGTTTAACTTTAAAATACAAACAAATATCACACAACTTCTTTCTAAAATTCAAATGTTTCGTAGCAGGCCTTATGTTGCACTGCTGACAGAATTTTGGAGGAGAAAAAACATAATTTAGCAAAACTTTTCAATTGATTAGGGAAAAAGTGGTTGTCATGTCAACCTTATTAAAGCCCGATTAGTTAACAGCATTTCTCACACCTCGTTAAAACCTGTACAGTGTAAACATTAACGTCAAATCCTATTTTCCGCTCACTGTCCTCTGTCCCGTGAGAGTGATTCAGCAGCTCTGGGCCTCTCGGTGTCTTTGAACGGGACGCTCCGGCCTTCGGGGCACGTGTTTTTCCACGCCTTGAGTTTTAATGCCATTAGTGCAATTCAGGAGGAAGGACGAGCCACTGACGCAACCAGCGCCACCTTTTTTTATTCCCCTGAACGGAGAGCGGAGAAGGTCAAACACAGAGAGAGGCCAGGACCACGAGGGTGTGATGCACACCGAATAGGTTGTGCTTCCTACAGAGTATTTCCAGGGCGACTGGGACATAATAGGACTGAACTATTACAGCATCATTATAAGCACAACAACAACAAATACATCTCAGTGGATTTAATTTATCCCTGGTTTTGAACAGAGCAGCAGGTCCAGGGTTTGAGATCCTTTCAAAATTAAGTGAACATTTCTAATCTCTAAATGTAACCATAATAATAATGCATCAGCCTTTTCTAGCACTTTTCTAAACACTCAAAGTCACTTTACAATTAAGTGCATTATTCACTGAAGTTAACTGACTGTGGTGAGCTACTTCTGTAGCCACAGCTGCCCTGGGGCAGACTGACAGAGGTATGGCTGCCAATCCGCACCTAGAGCCTCTCACAAACACAAAAATAACTCATACACACAAGGTGGGTGAAGTGTCGAGCCCAAAGACACAATGACAGTATGAACTCTGCTCTGCCTCCTGAGCACTGGGCCCTGACTTAGGTCACATGTTAATTAGCAGCATAGTTATCAGAGAGCGTATTTTACACAAGTTCCCTTCGGTGGATCAAACCCATGGATGTATAATAACACCGCCCCCTTTCCCCTGATGCCAATTTGATAAAAAATCGTTAATTTGGCTAAAAAATACTTTTTTATTGTTTGTGATGTCAGCATCTTCAAAACCACTGGTCCAAACCAAACACAGTACACAAAGCAAGCGCTGCTTTATGGGCTGCACAACGCCAAAATAACATGGAAGTTAAAAACTTTTTTGGTATCACGCGCCAATGAGCACAGCGGCGGTCGTGACGTCATTCACTATCCAGGTTAAATTTACGTACAATTATAATAATGGTAATAATAGTAATAATCATCTTGAAGTTTTTTTTTACACGATTGGTGGTTCAATCCCTACCAGCAACATTGCGTAGTGTCCTTGGGTAAGACACTTCACCCACCGTGCCTACATGAAGTTGTCAGTGTGTGATCGTGGGCCGTAGGCTCAGACTGGCAGCCATGCTTCTGTCTGTCACTGACTAGAAAAGCACTGTACAAGACTAATGCATTATTATAATTAAATGCACATGAAAGTATTGTTTTGTAATACTCTTACTACTTCTGGCTGAACATGACTTTGTGAGTGTTCTGCTTAAGGAAAAAAAAATCAAGTCCTCGGCAGTTCGCTGAGGCTGTAGGAGCTGCGTTTGCAACCCTCTGAACGGCTGAAGCCACAGTTTCAATGCTGCTGCTGCTGCTGCACGTCTGTCTGCATCAGGACCAACACAGCACACGCTCAGAGGAAATGGATTTAGAGACAGAGCCGATACAATCCAACTGGGAAAACTCACAAACATCGGGGGAGTCTTTCGTTCACATACCTTTTTAGTGACAGTATGCATTTTTTCTTGAATTTGAGGAAAACGCCTTAGTTACCCAACAGTACACTGTATCAGGAATGATTTGTGAGGAACTAATGTGTAATTTATCTGGGCTACTACTACTACTACTACTGCTACTACTGCTACTGCTACTGCTACTACTGCTACTGCTACTGCTACTGCTACTACTACTACTACTACTGCTACTGCTACTGCTACTGCTACTGCTACTACTACTACTACTACTACTACTACTACTACTACTACTACTACTGCTTCTACTACTGCCACTGCTATTTCTTCTTCTACAGCCATTATTGCAACTACTACAACAACTACTACTACTACTACCACCGTAGGAGAGGTAGTAGTCACTTCACTTCAACTACCACTACTACTGCTATGACTACTACTATTACTGCTACCACTACTGCAACTACTATTACTATCTCTACTATGACTACTATCTTTTCTTCTACTGCCACTACTACAACCACTATTACTACTGCTACCAGTACTACTACTAGTGTCACTAATATTACTACTACTACAACCACTACTACAACCACTACTACTACTACTACAACTACTATTGTAGGAGAGGTAGTAGTCACTTCACTTCTTCTACTGCCACTACTACAACTACTACTACAACTACTGCACCTACTATTACTACCTCTACTATGACTACTATCATTTCTTCTACTGCCACTACAACAACTGCTACCAGTACTACTACTGGTGCCACAAATATTACTACTACTACAACTACTACTTTTACTACTGCCACTGCTACAACGACTTTTTCTACTAGCACTACGACTACTACTATCAATTCTTCTACTACTACTACTACTACAATCATTACTACCCATTTTATCGTAAAGATCAAAAATACTTTTAAAAACCATACACAAGTAAAAGTGTCCACCTCTGGCTATTCAAGCTGTACAAGCTGATGTTTGTTTACTTGAGGACAACACCATAACTTTTTACTGTGCCTTTATAGAAACGTCTCTGTAAAGGTCGTCCTGCTGTATATATCTGCTGTATTTGGGCCTGGTCTCCTGACACGGAGACTCCTGTAAATCACTGCCGAGCTTTGAGGCAGCAGTCTCCGTCTCCTCTGAGTTTCCCCGCTTTTCTTTAGTGTTATTTCTCACCAGCCTTTCATTTAAACAAGGCTCTCCAAGGACAGCGGGCCACAAGGTCGGAGCAAGAGCAGCACAAGAGCAGGCTTACACACATAAGGTAGAAAAAACAAAAACTGGAGTCTCACTCTATTAAGAAATACAGTACTTCAATCCAGGACAGCATTTTCTGATTAGCATCTAAATTTATTTTTCAGGGTTTGCGTACAGCCATTGAATTATTCAGTTTGTCTACGCTGTGGCATACAGAGCCAGAGCCATGCCCCGTTTCCCATATATTATGTTAATAGATTAACTGTATGCAACAATTTATGCAACAACCTTTCAACAAAATATGACCATTACTTTTTTTAGTTAAATTGCTAACAGACCAACAAACCAAACACCGGGTTTCTGCAGGGTTCAAGTTCAATTTAAGACTTTGTTTATACCTTTTAATGACCGTCGTTCAAGAAAATTAAAATCTATTAAGATCTAAGCACGCAGTGTATAAGAAATGTACAAAAATGTGCAACAGTGAGTGCCACAAAGCATTTTTGTCTTGGTAAGAAAGGATCTGGGCTCTCATTATCGATGATGGTAACGCGCCTTCTAGAAAAATCTAGTGAACACAGGTAGTTGCATCAAATGTATGTGACACATTTAAAACTGTTTTAACGTATTTAAGACCTAATACTAGGGGTGTAATGATACGTTTTTGCAACAATACGATATGTATCGATTAGAAGTGTTTCGATACGATTCAAGAACAATATTGGGTTATTTGGAACGATACAATTCGATACGATTCAACGCCTTCGTATCGATAATCGATACAGAAACTTTTTGCCAAAAATCATAAAAGTTTACTCTCAAATGTAGCACCGCGGCCGGGGTTGATTATGTCCAGCAGACAGAGAGTGAAGAAAAAGCCATAAAGCCATATCTGGTTTTATTTTAACATACAAATTTCTAATTTCGATATTTCCGATATTATTGATCAATACTTCATGTGTATCAATATGCACTTCCTAGAAAACGATATGATTAAATACAAGGTAATGTGTATCGATGTAGTTGTATCGTAGGAAAAAAATCGATACAATTACCGTATCGTTACACCCCTACCTAATACTATGCATTTTGGCAAATTTATGACTTTTTAAGGTTAAATCCTGATTTTTAAACGTAACACTTCTTTAGATTTTTTAAGACCCAGCAGAAACCCCACAAAGAACAGAGGCGTGAGTTCAATTGCCAGCTTGAGCCTATAAGCTTCATGTCATCCCCTGTCCCCTCTCAAAAATCCTGTCAGAATACATTACTATCTCTATCAAAACCTAAAGAAAAAATTTAACCTTTAAAACAAACCAACCAACAAACAAAAATGCCTGTGTATTTACCGGTCTGGTTGTTGTTGCCGGTGTCTCCGCCCACGCTGCCGTTCTCCTGCTGAGCTGCCAGGGTCTTCAGGATGATGTGCGTGGCCCCGAGTCGAGGCAGCGTGACGTGGTTGAGGTGGGGCAGCGAGTTCTTCTTGGCGAACAGCTGGCTCGTTTCCCGTCTTTTTCTGAGGAAGCCGCCCTCAGGAAACAGCACTATCCACTTCCTGTCGCGGCTGTTGTAGCGCTTGTCTAAGTGGTCCTTCAGGTAGACCAGCTGCTTGTCTCTGTGAGCTTTACCCTGCAAGAAAAAATACATGTTTATTTTGGTATTAATGTACATTCACTCTCACACCGGAGCTAAGCCGCAGTAAGGGAAAGCAGACGTCACTCAGAGAGATAATGTGCCGGCCAGCCTGAGAATCAAACCTACAACCTCGCGACGTTGTAGTCAAGTCACCATTTCTCGAGTCCTTTGCTCGAGTCTAGGTCGCATAGGACTAGTCCAAGTGCAACTCATTAAAATAAAGCCAGAGTCAAGTCCAACTCATCAAAAGAAACAACTAAGTCCAAGTCCAAATCGAGTCATTATCACCTGAAAGCAAGTCCAAGTCTCAAGTCTCAAGTGATTAACCCTTACCCTAACCCTTAGTTAGTTAGTCGCAGTACTAAAATTGTACAGCCTTAATTAAGGGTGCTCCGATCAGGGTTTTTGAGGCCGATCACCGATCAGCCTCTGCTGTGATCGGCCGATACCGATCATGGCCGATACCGATCACGTGGTCTTCAGTGTAGTAATGTATTGTATGCAGGCTATTATTAGTTCCATTTGAAAAATACTGTAGCCTTTGTAAATATAAAAGAACAACAAAATTCTACTTATTTTGTTTTAGAAGAGGTTTTGTTGCATTATCGGCCTTTAATGTGTGCCCAGTGTCTGTGGCTTTGTTTGAATGCTCCGCTGATGTAAAAATCAGCTGTTCTTAATTGGTTCCTTTAATGCGAGTCCGCGGGTGCAGCGCCTGTGTCCGCGTAACGCGCAGCCAAACCAGGTTGAAACACAGTGGACTAAAGAGCAGACAGCTCCTGCTGCCAGTTTTGACAACGTCTGAATGAAGAAAACGTGCAAAGAGAGCAGAGAAGACAACGATGAAAGGTGCTCCTCTCAGACACACGGACACATGAGCTGCCTTTTTACCTTCTCTTTCCATTAGCAGCCATTTGGTGCAGTTTAAGCCACAAAACGCACAGTTTTCTCCGCGCAACAAGACGCAGGCAGACTCTGAACTTTCTTAATCCTTTTAACGTAACTGTTAGCGGGTTAGCTGTAGCTCTATTTACGTTGGTGTTTGCAAATACACGCACTGCTGCGCCTCGGTTCTGTCCCGTGCGCTCCTAAAGCAGGCGGGGACACAGCGGGGACACAAAGCAGCGCCTCCAGGGCAGGTTTGTGTTAGTTATAACCAGGGCTTAACTTAAAAACACTGCTAAAATAACGCTACTGCTGTTTAATCAAACCGGAGTCGCAGGACAGTAAATGTGAGAGCCTCGCGTGTTTATTGTAATTTGATCGGCCCTTCTGATCGGCCCATTTTACCGATCACTCTATTTTTAGCCATGATCGGCCGATCATGATCGGCGGCCGATCGATCGGAGCACCCTTAGCCTTAATGCTTCTTCGTTCCATTCAGCTTCTCTCTTCTGAGCTTGCAGTGATTTGTATATTGATTTGTCAAAGAGTTTAAGTCAGACGCAACCATCTCCATTTATCCAGGCTTGGCACTGGCAAAAAGTACGCTGGCTTGTGACCCCTTGGAAAACCTTAGTGCAAACCTGTGTATATCAGCGCTAACACAATCTTCTAATACTAATGGATTGAGTGCAATAATACAACCATTACCGTTCCAAGGTCAGTCATAGCCTCTGCATGTCCAGGCCCTTTACTACGGCTGCTCTCTGTCAAACACGCTCATAATGATAATAATAATAATAACAACAATAACGGGGCGTGTGTTTTGCATTTTCCTCTCTGCAGACGTGAATGTGTTTCGATTGGACCTAACTAAAAATCAATGTCGCTCCTCCTCATCCCATCAGCGGTAATGCTCTTTAATGCTGTCATGGTTTTACATTGATTGGAGTTATGCCATTAAAACTGAGCGATGGGCCGGGCGGCTGCAGCAGATTCATCACCCGGGTTGTTTGTTTGCGTATAGTGCTTGTAGATCTTTATATTACACGACATGTTAATTCAGTGCTTGGCATCACTTTGGGTGAAGCGGCTGGGCGTAATGGAGGGATCCAACAGGTGGTACAAATTTTAAGGAAGTGTGAAAAAAAAATATTCGTGTTTGAGTGCAGGTCTGTGCTTCAATATGGGATGAAGCGCTTGAAAAATGCCAGAAAAATTGTGTTTTTTCATAACAAATATAGCTTAAACATGCAGTATTTAGAATATGACTGAACATAATTTAAAACTACAGAAGCACTGCACTGGGAATGCAGATCACCACCAAGACATAGGTCCTATCTCGCAATGGTAAAGATATACTGGACAGACCTCAACTTGAATCAAGCATTTTCTAGTTCAGGGGTGAATTTAGGGCTGGGCGATAGGGCTAATAAATGAAAATCTAGATGTTTTTCCAATTCTCAGCCGATTTACAATTGTAACCATGTTTTTCTCTTGTTGGCATAAATATAATATACACCATTAAACACCATAGAGGCCACTGAAAAGAGGCTAACTCCAGAGCATGTAGCTAATTAGCAAACATAAACAAAGACTAAGATACCTAAACAAGGACATTACAGCGCTAAAATTACTAATTTCTTTGAGATTATTAGTATTTTTAGAACCTGCAGACTCTCCCCAGTCAGTATTTAAGCTGCTCTGGAGCAAGTTGCAGGCTTAGCCACAACACAGGAAACAGTGTGGTGCTTGGAGGATGCTTATTTCCGCTAAATTTGATTTTAGGATATGGCTATTTTTAACATCGTCCAAATTTAAAAATTTATTTGATTTGCTTTGATGGCCTGTTATTGACCTTTCCTAAAGAAAATGATCAAGTCCAACCATTACTTTTTGAGTTATCTACCAGATTATAACAAAAACATATCAACACTGGCATAATGTCATTGGTGGAAGTAAAAAAGGGGCACAAAAATTAGCAATCTTTTATATACACGTCATCAAAACTGCATACAAGATGAACTTGAACACATTCTTTGGAAGTGGCATTCTGAGAACTTATCCTTTTCAGACCATTTGTAGAGGAAGCTATTTTTGTCTCATTTTCACCTAACTGTGTGTTATAACACTATAATCTGAGGTGCAAGACTTCAGTGACTACGTGGGCAATAAAAAGAAAATCGAAAGTAGCATTCACACATTGCTTTTTTTTTTTTTTTTTTGTGGAAGTGAATTGTTGCCTGTCAGTGTCTGTCTTTAAAGCGTTTTTTTTTTTTTTTTTTTTACCTTAAATAAACCGCATCGGCGTATGCCGGTTAAATGAGTTGTTGTGGGTTAAATAAAGCCCCCTGCATCTCGCCCTGGTGTTTCTGGGACAAAAACTGACACTCGCAAGTCTTGAGTGTGGCCGACCCGGTGTCACCTGAGAAAGGGGCCAAACAACGAGCTAGCGATGGCTTTATTTCACGATTTTTTTGGTCATGGCAGAGCGGCCCAATGACTTGTACGGATAGGAGGAGGGGAAAAGGAAGGTAATGCCAAACGAAGGAACATCTCGGAGTCAACTTGACTTAAGAGTATTTACGACAGTTCTTAAATCTGAAATGTTAGAGGGCGCTAGGAGCAAAGAAAATGAGAAAAGTTACTGAGTTCTGCTTTAAGGCCAGAAGTTGACGGGATAGGCTCCAGTGTGGTAGGTTCCTAATGCAGTGGGGTAACTTTGTAATGTGGGGGGCCCCAGTGCAGGATCTCAGAATTGGCCCTGAAGTTATGAAGAACATTCAGAATTCAGGTTCATACATTAAGCTTTTTAACTGTGTAAAATGTTGCTGTTAGCTGTTTTACTGGAGTTTGATACAAAAAACAAATTGTTTATTCATTAGTATTTAAGGGCAATTTTGTTAAACAATTTTTTTATTACAATTTGTGGGGGCTATAAATCTTAAGAAAAAACATGATTTTTTGTTGTTTTTTGTTGGCTGCACTGCCTGATGTTAGGCCCCTGCCCTAATGGTAATAAGCTATAGAAAATAAATAAATGGATGTCATTTGTGCATAGGGCAGACTTCTGTGCAACTGGCTAATGTTCTTTTCTCACTCGCTGGCAGCACACATATCTTTACCATTTAAATTAAAATTTATACTCGTCAAAGCTAGGGCCACATCATTAGTAAGAACTCAACAAAGCTTTTACCTTCGCCACAGCGAATCCTCTGCCTCCTACTGTGCCGTGATTTGCATATTTATGCGGCACAGGATTTACTTGGACCCCCTTCTCCATTTATCCGGGCTTGGGACTGGCACAACTAGTCCACAGCCTTGCGACCACTAGATACTGTGCTATGAAGAAAGTTGCAATATTTTGTGTAGCGCTAATGTCCAGTGCCTCCCTCCTCGGTGAAGTCGGGTGGCTGTGTCTGAGTGCAGCTGGTGCAGACAGATGGAGGCCGCTCGGCGTTAAGTGAAAAACAGGCCGACAGTGACCGGGAGCTGGACTGAGCCGCTCATGTTATAGGTCTGAGTCTACACAGCTCCAGGGAAATGCGCGAGGAAGTGACAGGAGAGAAAAATACAGAGACAGTCCCCCAACGGCAAGAGTTAAAGGTCCTGTGTGATGCTTTTTTCAGGCTTTTTGAAATACTAGTTTTGGACACCTTTGCGTTAGCGTTTCTTGTTGTGCAACTTAAGATAATGCACTGTATGTGTATGGAAAATGTCTGGATATTTAGCACGGCTATTAGCAACATGACACTAACAGATGGATAAATGAGCTTGACTCTTTCTTAGTGAGAGCAATCTAAGCTCTGAAATGATCAGAACCAGTCCGGTGATGGTGTATGGGCTTTAGAAACACGCAGAAGCTAAACCTCGTCTAAACCAGGTCTAAAATTAGGTCTAAACCAGATCCTAACAAGGAAAGATCAAGGACTAAATCAAGAATAAAATAGGCTTTAAATCAGGACTTGAACTGCAAATGAGTCCTGAGTACCACCAGAAGAAGTCACAGTATCACATTTGGAGAACCACTGCGGTAGACAATGGCCAATGAGTCACACTATTTAAAGGCTGGGACACACTAACCCAGCCCCCGACCGCTCTGTCATCTCACATCTTCCCTGTTTGGCACAAAAAGCGTCTCCAGACACACCGGGGCGACCTAGACCAACTACAGAGCAGCGCATACCTTCTGCGCATGTGCGAGACGTTTTAACTAGCCATAACAGCAGGCAGCGCTAGTGGCTACAGCTTGCTAAACTTTTACTCTTCTGTAAACAAACTCGCAACAGTATTTATTGAGGAACAATGATACCTACAATATTAAACACATCTTATCATGTTAAAGGATAAAATGGACTGGATAACTGCAGCTGTTTGCATAAAAAGGCTATTATGCACAAGGCTACAAGCTAAGGTGAGCTAACTACAGCACATTAGCAGCACAGACATGGGAAACATGCTGAACAGTGTTTCAAACTAAAGTCCTTTAAAATTTTTGTTAATCATAAGCTGCGTAATAGACAATGAATGGCGCACACGGCCAATCACAGCGTTGCTTTGATGCCGATTCGACATGTTCAATTGGCTAAAACAAGGTCCAACTGTCTCCTACTGCGTCTGATGGTGCAGAACACTCCAAACAAACTCACGTCGTCAAACGCTTCAAACTGTCCGACTGCCGATTATAAGCCGTGTGTTGCATTCATTATAGGCAGTCTAGATTAAAACAGATAAGATTTTCCTATTGATGCACACTGGGTAACTAACTCTTTGATGATACTGGTTGGTTGTATATATTTGGAGTTAAAACATCCAAAAGGGCATTTGCTAGCAATCTTAATTTTTCTTAAGCACACAATACCTTTGATAAAACTGGAACAAAATCAGCAAATCTCAAGCTGAGGTGCCATTTTCAAAACTTATTTCTAAGGCAGTAAAACAAATATGGAAAATAAATGACAGTGAAAACCAGACTAGACTTGTAAAAAAAATGTGTCTGACCTCTAAAAATAGCAAATTAAATTATACAATTCAAACCAGTTGTGTCAAACCAGTCTGGTGTCTCCAAATATATCTCACCTGTCTTATAAAGAAGTCCCCGTGGATGAGGGAAACCAGGCCGAAGTTCGTGTATTTGAACACATGGTCCATCAACCACATCATTTTCCTCACCACCTGAAAAAAAACCAAAAAACACACAAACACCATTATAATTTCACAAAAAAATCCCTTTCTTTTACAATAACAACAGTCGAAATCCTGCTCAGCTCTGGCCCCGGTGACCCGCCGCGCACATCCATCCATCGCTATCTGGGGCCTGGCTTACTCCGGTTTTGAGGATAAGAGGATAAACATGACAGAGTGAGGATCATGTCGTGTTTGTGTGCAGTGGTAGATTTGGCCAAAAGTAAACTAAAATGGAGAAATGTAACGCAGCTGCCTGTATGTGTGGGCCTCAAATAGTTGGGGTCAGGGGCCAAAAGTGGGGCGTGAGGAAGAAGAAAGTCAAAGTAAAAGTCAAATGTGAGATGACCAAAAATCTATATAAAGGTATTTTTGTAAAGCAATTTTGGTCACCTCTAGAACAGCAGCATGTTTTACAACAAGAAAGTGTTTCTAATAATTACATTAAGAAACAGGTGAAGAAGCCAGTAGAGTGCAGCTCTGTTATGGTCTTTTGAACAGAAACATAGAAAATGCACTTTTCACTTCCTTAAACTTTTTGTATGATGCCGTTTTACTACAAAATGAAAAATGTCTGTGAGGAATCAGTGGAAACTAGGGGTGTAACGATACGTTTTTCCAACGATACAATATGTATTGATAAGAAGGGTTTCGATACAATTCAAGAACGATACAATTCGATACGATTCAACACCTTCGTATCGAATAATCGATACAGCAACTTTTTGTCAAAAATTATAAAAGTTTACTCTCAAATGTAGCACCGCGGCAGGGGTTGATTATGTCCAGCAGACACAGAGTGAAGAAAAGTTGATTATAACATCTTATTTAATTAAAAACACAAAATGTGATCTCCAAAAAGCCATATCTGGTTTTATTTTAATATATAAATTTTCAAATTTCGATATTTCGGATATTATCGATCGATACTTCATGTGTATCAATATTCACTTCCTAGAAAACGAAGCTTCCAGGAGTGGGCAGAGGTTTTGGGGAAAAAAAAAAACAACGTTCTGAGGCCTCAGAAACTCAGTGCCAGAGAATACAGGATTACTCAAACTATGTGTTAATAAAACTAAACACCACTCCAGGTATGTTTTTGATGGGGGAACATTTTAACATGGTCAATTTTGCATAGTATACCCCATTCAAATAGGTTATAAGTGTTGTACTAGAAGCAAAACAAACAAAAAGTCCTAGAGGGAAGCATTTGTTTAGCTTTAAGTTCAGCGCCAACCATTTTTCCTTTATTCACAGTATCATGGTTTATGGAAAAATTTGAATTATGAATCAGTATATCAAACCACATTTTGTGTCTTTGCTGATGTAACAAGCATGTACACTGCGTAGGAGCAAGGCCAGATGAACTTATAGGAAGTGTTTTTGCAGTGGCAGTAAGGATGGGCGATATGTATACGTATGCACAAAAATGTATACCTTGATAAAATAATGTCAATCGTAGATTTTTTTCAAGTGCTAATGAGTCGCCTACTGACAATTTCTTTCAAGATTTGTATCAGGCAGAAATTAGAAATGCATTAATAGTAACCTTAGACAGTCAGACATGTACGAGCATCTTTCTATGAGAACACAGACAAATTCCTGACAGATATTTGCTATTGTCACAGGTCACTCTGGACACTGGACACTTCTTCTAAGCGGGACATGCAGCCCGCCCGTGTGAGTTCAGCCACTGCTCTGCTGGAGGATAAGCAGAGCGAGTGTGAGAGAGAGACGGGGAAATATCAATATAGCCTCATCTCATATCTTGCGCAAAATTATAGCCATTTGATTTTTACTTTACAACTTTCAACTCTTATCTGTTAGCGGCTCTAACACTTGAATTTTCTTTCCGTGACATTGATAATTTTATCTTATAACTAGAGACGCTAATCTGTATTTCCACATAGTATTATCAGCTATAATGTCTGCTCCACTTCTTAAACAAACAGGATCAAGTTGGGACAGGACTCTGCCCTGCAAAGACAAATTACCCAAGCTGCAAAAGGAGCTTGAGAAACCAGTTTGAAATATGGAAATTAGCTGCAACAACTTTCTATCTCCAAACGCATGAGGCCACGCTTATGATTTGAATGCAACACGGTCCGGCAGTACTTCACAAAGCCATATTGTCATCAACTTTTGTCACTGTTGCAAATGAGGATCTTATGTCAGCAGTTGCTTATAGACTTCCTCTTCTGTCTCTTCCACCGATGTATTTTGTCTATCTGTTGTGACAAGCAAAATATTGGCAGACATGTAGCCAAATAGACTTTATGGGCTGTGTTCAAAGTCCTCATAAGCAGAGACGTAGCCTGGAGGCACCTAAACAAATAGTGCTAATACTTCAGGATGTACTGGTTTACAAGTATTATGGATGTCGCCTTGTTTAACAGTAACGTGGCTTTCTAGGCTGAGGTGGTCATAACAGCAGAGCTACAAATATGTGTTTCTAAAAGGGATATAGATTGCTTTTTAATCAAACTTTTAAAATGTTTATGTGTTGCAAATAATTAAGATAAAGAAGAGATTAAAAGGTATATAAATGCCAAATATAGCTGCATAGAGTTGCACTAACGATTAGTGCAACTAAATTCCCACCCTTGTAAAGTGCACCATTTCTTTTTTATTTTAAGGATGCAATACATAGTCGCAGGTTTCTTATGTTTAAAGGGGCTATATTATACAAAATTACCTTTTTTGAGCTTTGTACTATGTTATAATGTTGTTCCCTCATCAAAAACACACCTGGAGTTGCGTTTTGTTTCATTCATGCCTGTTCAAGTAATCCTATATTGTCTGGCACGGCCGTTCTGAGCCTTCAAACTGCTCGGTTGCACGAATCTCCACCTCTCCCACGAACCTCCGCCCACTCCAGGAAGCAGAGACCAAGCAAAAAGCTCCTCTACATCCAGTCTGCTATCATTCATTTATCCAAAAAACAGTGTACAGGTCTGATCCCACTGCTTTTTTTTTCATTTTGTAGTAAAAGGGCATCATACAAAAAGTTTAAAGGAAGTGAAGTTCCTTTTATTCTTTAAATTATGTTCAAAAGACCACAACAGTCTTCACACTCCTGCCCTCTGCTGGTCTCTTCACCTGTTTCTTTATGGCACCAGTAGAGTACTTATTAAAAACTTACTCTTTTGGTGAGATATTGTTTTTAAAGGTTGTAAAAAGTATGGTGCTGTTCTAAAGGTGACCAAGAGTAATGAAAATAGTAGGGGTGTAACGATACGTTTTTGCATCAATATGATATGTATCGATTAGTGTTTCGATACGATTCAAGAACAATATTGGCTAATTTGGAACGATACGATTTGATACGATTCAACACCTTTGTATTGATAATCGATACAGCAACCTTTGCCAAAAATCATAAAAGTTTACTCTCAAATGTAGCACCGTGGCCAGGGTTGATTATGTCCAGCAGACAGAGAGTGAAGAAAAGTTGAACATTTTATTTAATTAAAAACACAATTATTTATTTTAACATACAAATGTCTAATTTTGATATTTCCGATACTATCAATCTATACTTCATGTGTATCGATATTCACTTCCTAGAAAATGATACGAATCGATACAAGGTCATGTGTATTGATGTAGTTGTATCATAGGGAAAAAAAATCGATAACTATCGATCAATAGTTACTGTATCGTTACACCCCTAGAAAATAGACAATGTTATGTTTGATCAACTATTTTCATGTTAATCTTTATCAAAAGAACAAGTAGTGCTTCATATAAAAATAAGATGTTTTTTTTTTATAGTGTTTCTTTTGCTTCTTGTGTCTGCTTAAGTAAGAATTTCCTTTTGTCTAATATGAACTGAGAGTAGCTCCGCCTTTCTGAAAGCAGACCACACACACAAATTCGAGCTGTGTGCTTTTTTTGGTGACGCTTTGGTAACTGAATCTCACTCATATTGAACTATACCGTACCGCTTCAGTGAAAATGATGCTTTCACAGTATACGCTGTGTTAGTTCTTACCGTGCCCTTGTCCTGGAGGCACATCATGAGCGTACACACGTCTCCCGTCGACTGGTGGTTCACAATGACCATGGCTTCCTCCTCGGAGATCGGCCGCACGTCATCGCCCCACTCCGTTACTGTGGAGAGGAAGGCGATAAAAAAGGTTAATTATAATGAAAGGAAAGAAAATTAAGACTTTAAACCAAGTATTTAATAAGTTTACAAATAGTGTTATGTATAAATGAGATCCGGTCAGCTGTTCCCTTCCTTTCAAATATTGCCACACCAAACACTCGCCTGGGTACTTTGCGTATGGAGTGCAACAGTGCCTGCCCCCCTCTGGTGCTGGAAGTATATTTTTCATTAATCTTCCCCATAGGCTTTTCGAAAAATGTGTATATTAAGAGTTTAAAAGCTCAACGGAGGCTAATCAGCTGTGTGGTAAACTTAAAGCAATCAGCAAAATTGTGAGCACGAAGGCACTTATTGGTAGTTTAGAAGATAAGAACTCTGATTTGTTTTTTGTTTTTACACAATAATATATATATTGTTCAGCCCTATTGTGACTAGGGGGTTTAAGCGCCCAGTTGGGGAATCGAACTCCTGACCTCCCACACCAGAAAGGGGAACTAACAACTTTTATCCAAAGATAGACATTTCTAAATGAAATAAACATATCCTTGTAGTAAAATAAGCTTTGGAAAAAACATTTGGTGTATTTAAACTAAACACACAGCTGTGGTTAACAATGGGGCTGTCCCAATATCACGTCTTCCATGATGAGTACTGTGATGAGTAAAATTAGTACTTAATGACACAGACAGACAGTAGTGCTAGTTTCTGTATCAAGGTAAATGAGTCACGCCACAGAATCATAATCATTTAACTTGTGTGGTGCAAACCGTCAGAGGTTTAAACAAGAACAGAAAACCCACTTTTGGGGAAATGGGATTCACTATCACTGATTTTTATTTAGAACAATGACTTTCAAATCCTGTTGTGTGGATCATTTAAAAACGCTCATTATAATACTATTAATACTACTTAGTTACGGAGCTCAGTATTTTTCTTGCTCATAACAGGATTAGATTACTTTGCTTGTTTAATATCTTAAGATGGCATTAGTAAATCCCCACTAACAACTAATTTTTAATGTAGAAGTAGTACTTCTTAAGCGAGTGGTAGCAGTGCCCATGTCCATTTAGCTGGACATTAAAGCCACAGGAACTTAATCCAAGCGTTTTCTGCACAGTGAAAGTAACAGCTCCCCAAAAGAAGTCATTTTCAATACGTATACATTATTGTAAGTAACAAAATAAGAAAGGTTGATGGATGTCCAATGTTATTTCAAAAAGATTGAAAATAAAGCATGTGGGGCACTTTGAAATTTTATTTTCGTAATAAATATGTTTTACCAGATATTATTTTAGTCAACTGTGTGTACAAAACAAAGAGTAATCTTTCACTGCAGTTGTTTTGAAATTTGAGTAAATCATTCATTCCCTATCAGTCTGACTGAAAAGCCCAATCTTATCCCTTATTATTATGTTGTGACCCACTTTTTACAGAACCACAGTATTTTGAAATCTCTTTCGCCATTTCATGTAATAAAACTATATTTAGGCTTCATATGAGCTGAACACTGAAACTACATATTCAACCTTCTCATGACCCACCAGTTGGGAAACACTGACCTAAAAAATTATCACTCAGTCTTGTCAAAAGCCAATACTGTACTCTTAACACATCTTAACAAATAGTTTTAAGCTGCACCTTCAGTTTTGCCTCCCAGTAATAAATATCTGACCTATTTGCATGGCCCTGCTCCATAAATACTGTTACTGACAGTAAACCTAAGCTCTGTTTATTGTCAGAGATATAAAAATACTTCAGATCAGGATGTATCTGTGAGCTGCAGATCTTCAGGCCACTTCTGAAGAGTTCACAGAGGTTCAGCGAGGTCCGGTCTACCCACTTCACACCTTAGTTCTGAATCACTTCCTGTTTTTGGCACTTTACAGCCAGCTTGATTTGCATGTAATGGAAAAAATGTAAGTGGGTTGGAGAGACAGAGACGGAGGGGTGGAATCTAGATAAAGAATTTATTTTGTCATACAAAGCATTGGCCCTGTCTCACAAAGGTAAAAAATACACCAATCAGACCTAACATTGCGCCCTCCTGCCTAATGTACAGCCCCACACACAGCACACCGCTCTGCCCTGTGCAGTCTGACGCCTCTCTATCAGAGCCAGCAGTAACAACAGTTTGAGCTCCAGTGGCTCGTTTGCTGGGCCTCAGCCTTCACTGCCCACAGGCATCACCTGTCGCCGGTTTCACCACTGCTGATAGATCCTGACCACTGCAGACCGGGAGCACCCCACAGGAGCTGCAGTTCTGGAGACGCTCTGACCCAGCTGTCACAGTTTTTTTTTGCCCTTGTCCAATTCACTCAAATCCTTACAATTTGCCCATTTTTCCTGCTTCTAACTAGGGCTGCATGATATGTAGAAAACATTTCTGCGCCGTTGCAGAAAATGTGTGTCTACATAGGTTCAAACAAAACCAAAGAAAACGCTGTAATACATATGCCAGGACTGTTAGTGGCGCTGTAACGCTGCCACAGAAACACGCCAAAAACAGAGAAGAGCACACGGGACATGCACAGAAAACTCGATGCAAACATAAGAACTAGGGCTGCACGATATGACGAAAACATGCAATATTCGATAACTATATTGAAAATTGTGATAACGATATTATTACGATATTTGAAAATAGAGCCTACTTTTTGAACATAGTAAGTTAAATTCACTACATTTCACAAAAATGTAAGTTCCTGTATTTACAAGTCAAAACAGTGACAAAATCAAAACTTAACACAGACTAAACCAGGAATAAAACAAGGCTAAGCTGTGACTAAATTCATTAAATTACCACTAAAACTGGACTTTTTAAACATTTTTATTTAGTCACAACACATGTTCTTTTAAGGCTCTGGTGGAAAATGATTCTTCAGTGTAAATCTCTGTCAGATGGAAGACCACAGCGTTATTGCGATATATTTAGATTCTTGCGATACGGATATTGCGTTTGCTGATATTACAATAACGATAATTTTGTGATATATTGTGCAGCCCTACTTCTAACACTCAATTCACATGGAATTTGTTGCATGACTGTTACGTGTCCCTTACAACCACAACAAATCAACACTAGTCAAGTCAGTCCGTGAGTTCACACCGGCTGCGTCACAATACGTCTCCGTGTCCGGCGCTCCGACAGAAATAGGAATCAAGTACATTTTTTTGGATGCTGGAGCCGTCATGCATAAAGTTGAACAGAGCAGATGGAGCCAGAGAGGAAGTCAGACCTGGAACCAGTGAAGAGGATCTGGTAAATTTCAAAATAAAAACACTTGTGCAGCCTCTCGCTCACATTGCAATGTAAACATTACATCCTAACTGGGAACAAGGATCACAAATGAGACCAGACACCATTAAAAGTGAGTAAAAAGATAGTATTTATACATGTAGCGTCCTTACCCAAGGTTGAAGTGTATATTTCTGTGACTTTTGTGCTTCAACCTTGGTCAGATCTCCGAATAATCTCCAAATGAACAGGAGATCGTGGTCAGAGGCAAATGTGGCTTTTTGGAGATCTCTATATACATGGTTGTTACCACATGGTTGTGAACTCGTGGTGTCCAGCTGGCTCTGGTGGAAATGCCACACACGCAATGCACTCGGTATGAATTGGTCAGAAAACTGTACCAGAGACGTACTGCACATGCAACACATTCGGTGTGAATTTGGTGTAACACATCAACTTTGAGGACTAAATGGTCACTTGCTGCCTGATATATCCCACCCACTAAAAGGTGCGATGATGAAAAGATAATCTGCTACTCACTTCCCCTGTCAGTGGTCGTAATGTTACACGTGACCAATGTAGAGTGGAGAGGCCTGGGCATGAACCAGGAAGCTTCTAGTTCAGGGGAAAAAGCTCTAGCCATCGAGGAACAACATTTTTAAATCTCACAACAGCAAAAAAGTCACTAGAACTAATGACTGGTTGCATAATGTCCCCTTGTGGCAGGAGCAAGTTGACGTATCAAGGTTTTCTATGGCTGACATAAATTTTTAAAATTCAGAGCAGTCAATGGCCGATAATTTTTTTTTTTTTTTTTACCAATATGTAGTGCAGATTTTCTTAATTTTATGAAAGCAATGAATTAAATACAGCCTTTTGTTGTAATAATGCTTATAAAAATGCAAACAAATGTGTTAGAATGTGACAGTGAGAACAGTTAAAGATGAGTTTTTTGATAAAACCAATAAGGGCATCTCAATCAAACTCTGCGCAGGTACAGCTTGGGGAGAACTATAAAATGCTTATTGAGGATTTATTCCAGAAAAACGAGCAAAATCCCTATGAACTGCAGAGTAAGAGATGTAAATGCTACAAGATGGCTGGGGAAGCTGGGGTCCTTCAGTCACATGGTTGCCGGGACATGTGCCTGACCAAAAATCTGTGTTAAATTGCAAAAATCGGCCCAGTATAGCAGGCAACCTCTAGCAAAAAAATCACTAGAACTAATGATTGGTTCCTTTACTGGCCCCTTATGGCTGGAATTGGTATCTTTGGCTCCATTTTCACAATGGTTAGGCTGTGTCCAAACGTCCTCCCTAATCCCTCTATAGTGCACTCTGTAGTGGTCACGCCATTAAAATAGTGCACTCAAAATCTTTCCCACAATGCATTTTGAAAAGTAGTGGACATCGATGGTCACTAGACGGTCAGTATAGACAAGAATGCTCTCCGAGTTTCGGAAGAGAACGGCGGGACTGCGACAGGTCTTTAAACTGTACACAACACGTCTGAATGAAACCAGTTAGAAACGCCGTCTTTTCTTCTGTCAGGTTATGTTTATGAATAAATAGCTCTTAAAATGCTAACGTTAGCTTACCTCAGCCTGTACAGAGCTGCAATTGTCCAGTCCGCTTTTTTAATTAAAGTGATAATTCATGTTAAATAACACACGTACAATTATTTATCTATAACTAACTAAAATATGCCTAAAGTCTGGTTGGGCTTTATCACAGAAGCCCATTATCAGCAGAGCTTGTCGAAATTTTTTTTTTTTTTGCACAGACCCCAGAGTCACATGATCAACAGCGAGTTAAAAATAGTGAGCGAGTGTCCGAATCATTCACAAAATGCATGCACTATATAGTCCGCTATACAGTGCGGGACTATATAGGGACTGAGGGGTTAGGGATGACATTCGGACACAGCCTTTGTCTCTCGTCAATGCAACATAACAGCACTTTTCAAAATAAAAGCTCAAGTCTGTTTTCTTTAGATACTATAGATTCTTTTAGCCAAATGTACTGCAACTTTTCGACAATGACATTTATTAATTCATTCATCTTCCCGAGCCTCGCCCAGCTACTTTAAGCCTGAGGTGGGGGAAATCCTTGAGCACTGGCATAATAACACTTTGAGTTAAAATGTCTTCACAACTCCTATTTGTTAAATCAAACGAGCAGGAATCAAAATTACAAAAGAAACCTCCCGAGACGCAGAACAAAGCGCTCTCCTCACATCACTCGCACATGACCCAAACGAGTTATTGTTGAAGGTAACGTCATGTTCCTGTAGCTGCCTGTTACCTCTGTGTAAACTTTCTAAATATAAGTTTCGACACTTCACACACACAGGCTCTATGCAAACACGAGCCACACTCAATATTTGCATAGTTTCTGTAGTCTGAATGCATGCGGGAGTGGTATATGAGAGAAGCACACACATCAGGGATAAAGATGTCCCAATATGACTCTGAAATAGTCCAGCAACAAGGGATTCTATTGTTATTCACATGGGTCTTTGTAACACATAACAGTGCCCTCCATTCTTGGAAAATATGAGCAAATAAGGCTGTAAAAAATGTCCTTAAAATATTAATATTTTGGTCGTTTGCTCAAAATATTAACAAAAAAACACACATCACAGTTTTATTTTATTTTTTTAAATAGATATGTGTGCTAAAATTATTGGCATTTTTTGTAAACCTGGGTGATTAGGAACAGGAAGTAATCCAATCATGACATCACAGCAGTAATTTTTTGTGCTTTTAACCATGTTATAATGTTGTTTCCACCTCAAAAACACACCTGGAGTAGTATTTTGTTTAATTCACACGTGAGTAATCCTGTACGCTGAGACGCTGCCCATCTCAACAGCTAAAAACGCTCGGCCTCATGGCTCTACGCAAACACCTGAAACCAGGAAGTGCTCCTGCGCGTTTCTAAAGCCCATACACCGTCACTCACTCACTCTGATCATTTCAGCCTTAAACCGCCGTCACTACAAAGCGGTCAGCTCATTTATCTGTTAGCGTCATGCTGCTCATAGCCGTGCTAAATGGCCATTTTATGCTCTGTCCAATTCAATCCAAGCGTTCTCTGAAAGTAACAGCTCCCCAAAAGAAGACATTTTCCATATTATTTTATATTATATATTATACATATTATTTATTTATTATTAAGTTATAAAATGTGAAATACTAATGCAAAGGTGTCTCCACGAGTTAATTGGGTCTTTTTGGGGTCAGAAAGTCTCCAAAACTACATCACCAGATATTTTTTCAAGGGTGCCAATATTAGCGGAGGGCATCGTAAGTAATCAACATTAATTTTTTTTTACATTTTCTGTCACTTCCTTAAAATCTAACCTTAACTTTTTGTGTTATCAATCTAACGCCACAATACAGATTTCTCTTTTTAACAAATTAGCTGGCAGAAGAGTAAGTCCTTACTGTTCATTTTAAACAAGCACTGACTGGTCTTCAAGTTTTGTTTTGCTTCATTTGTTTACATGAGATACTAAATAAAGTGAAATATAATAAATTAATTGACAAAAAAAGAAGCAACAAGGGAAAAAAAGCAAAATTCATCAGGGACCATAGTAATGTGTTCAGTTGTAAATTGACTTAGTACTATTTTTAAAAAAGCTCAGCCTAATTTTGACAACAACTCGAAATAAAAATGTTTCTAGTCCACTTTAAAGCGCCGTCACCCTGGATGTGAAGGGCCCCTCTGCGGCTCAGGGCCATGATGTGACACTCCGTGGGACTCTGGAGCCTGCTCAGCGCGCATTGTCCGATCATTTGTGCCATCATTTCCTTCAGCTCTTTCCACACTTCACCTCGGCCCCTGGAGCCTCCTGTTAACATGCAGAGCTGGAGGCTTGAGTGTATTTAAATTGCAAAGGGGAAGCTCATGTTTTCTCCTGGGTCTTTTGTTGTGGGCCCTCATCGCTTTGTCTCCGCTCCAGTGTGTGGGACTTAAACAACACTGACTGGAGGTGAATGGTCCGGAGGCTGTGAATAGAGACTGACGATGTAAAGCAAGGGACAGAGAGGAGAGAGGCTCTTATCTTTGTGAGAAAAACATGGAGATCAGGGGAAAGAATTAGCTTAAATTACCATTTAAGGCTACAAACAAGACTCAACTTAAAAAACGGATCTAAAATCAAGCTAAGGTCATCAAGATGTATATGTTTATAAAGAATGGAAAGGCAGCAGGCAGTGAGCTTTTTGTGTTTGATGACAAAACAGGATAAACTCGCAACAACAGTAGCAACCACAAACACAAGAGTCATGTTCCTGTGGTCATGGCTTCTAAGTTAAACAATACTTTTATGGTATCAAAAGAAAAGTTACAATACTACTGGCATCGAAGAAATAACTTGTATTCAGAACCAAGTTTCAATATGTAGTGGGATCTTTAATGTTCCTTTGCATGTATGAATCAAATAAATAACACAGAATAAATCATACAAATTACTGGTTTTAATTCACAACTAGGAATTCTTAGTGTTTTATTCAATAATATTGTGTTTTATGATTGTAGAAGATGAATTAGTACACCATAGATATCAGAAAAAGGATCGCTCAGATACCGGTATTGTTCAAGTACTGGTATTGAGAAAAAAAAAAAAAAAACTGAACTATGTAAAGTGAAGCCCTACTTTTGAGACAAATTCTTATACAGTGAACTTTGTAGTCCCTGCTCTATGGCGAGCAAACATTTTTTTCACAACTTCTAGTGAATCAGACACACCGCTCTAAAGATAAGCTCACATTTGTAGCCCACTTTTGGAAATTTATAAATCAAGTCTCTGTCAGCCTCTCCCTTTCTTTCATGGGTTTCCGCAGCAAATCATTTCATTCACGCATTTTAAATTTGGCATAGATTTTTCAGACGCCCAGATGCAAAATTACAATTTATCTGGGCTTGTGACCCCAGTTATACTATATGTATATGTCAGCCATTGAACAACCAACCTTCTGCACGAGGCATAGATGATTACAAAGAAATTTTTTACAATGAAGCAACAACACGAAAGAACTATAGGTGAGTGTTAGTAAACAATTCTGGACAGACCCAGCTCCTTTTGGTGCTCACTGGTGAGTTCAAGTCAAAGTTCAGTTTAGTGAGCCAACATTGGACTTTGCTGCATTTCTCTGACTTTCTCTAAGCTGCCTTGCCTTGCCTGGTGCAGGTAGGTAAGGTGGCCCTGACGAAGCACATTCAGTCTAAGTCTATACATCCACATATACTTTAAAATATAAACAGTGCACTGAAATTTACAGTCCACAAATGGTAAAAAAAATAAATAATTCAAACATGTCAGTGCCACAAACAATTTGATGTGCGTTTTTGTTTAGCTAAACCTTTTTTATACATTAAATAAATATTATGACGGTATTATGCATATCATACAATTTTAATTATTATTATTATTATTATTATTATTATTATTATTATTATTATTATGAGGTTATGTTTGCAGCAGTGTTGGTTTGTCTGCAACATAATTCAAAAAGTTATAGACAGATTTTCAGGAAATGTCATAAGGAATAAGGAACAAGTGATTACATTTTGGGGATGAGCCGGATCACCATTTGGATCCAGGAATTTTTTTAAAGGATTCTTATACTATTGGGAGATGGGACTAATTTTGCCATTAGAGCTTCTAACTCAACAAATACTGCCCAGGATCATGGACAAATAATAAGAAGATGATATCAAAGTAGATGTTATAATCTGACATAGTTTGACCCGGATCATGTTGATATTCTGGTTCTGGTCTAACTAAAGGGGGTTCATATGAAATTGCATATTGCATAGCAACAAATGTAGCTACACACTTACAAATAAAGACAAATGAAAGGTGAGTTTTTTCTGTTCCAGTAGTATGGTCACAGATTTCATGTATCTTTAATACTTACTGAGCTAGCGCCGGGCCTTTAGAGGTTTTTCTCAGGTGAGTGACCTGTGGCTTGGCAGAGGTCTGCGCTCTCCGAGTGCTTCTAGTTATTAATTATACGCTTGTTCTCAAATGAGTAATGCTTGCAGTGTAGTTCATAACCCAGAATGAAAATAATACACTAAAATTGATTATAATTACGGACTCTCAATGGGGCCACCCTCATGTCATAGGTCCTGGCTGCACTGCCTGATGTTACGCCCCTGTACTGTAAAGTCAAAAAGACAATGGCCTTAAGTGTGGGATAAGAGAGAGAGCATTCACAGCTTTAATTTTGTGTAATTCACAGAGCTCTAACTCCTTTGTCCAAATTTTAGTGCAGGGTCTACAGGGGACCATAGACCTATAGTATATTTAGTCTTCAAGTGTGTCGTCTCCAGCCACTGGGACCTGATGTGTGTTTTCCTTTGGGCAAAGTCACTTGTGTACATTACAACAGCAGCATTAGCATTAGCAGCATTAGCACTAGCCTTCCTCCTCGTCGTTGTTGTTGTGCAGCAGAATCAGGGATGGCTCGGGCTCGCGTGTGTCTGTGAGGACACATTAGGGAAATTGTCTTTGAGAGATGACACAGTTAGCGATGACAGGAGCTGCGGGGCTAAAACGCTGTAACGTGGTCAGTGAACACACCACGGCTGGGTGACCTTGCAGCATTCACAGTAACGTTGCATTTTTTGTGGGGTAATGCGTTATTTTATGGGTCAAGTTCAGGCCAGGGTCACAAAATAATATATGGCTAATGCACTGCTATTGTAAAATCCGTCTGCTTGTGTTGTCAATATTAGTCTTAGTTTTAAAGATAATATCCAAACAGAATATTGGATAAAATAATAGTTTGACCAAATTCAAAAGTGCTGGTTAAGCCGTAACGTTTCTGAGCATACAGTCTCTTGGAAATGGAAAGCGCACAGCAAACTGTCAGACAAAGATAAACTGTATCACTGATAATGGTTTAAAACAATGCTTTGTCATTTACCATTTTACAGGAAGCACTGGCCGTCCACAAACACGATTACTCATCGTCCATAAGCACAAATGCTACTCTATCATTCGTAATGGCACTTCCACAATACAGAGTTGTTAAAAATACTGAAGACACAGCCCAGTGATTACATGTAGGCTAACTGTTAGATATCATGTCATATAAAAAAAGCGTTGCAACAGTGGTTCAACAGTTTTCAAAGAACCATCTACAATGGAATAAAAAAAATTATTACTAAAGAACAAAACAAGGATTAAACCACGACTATATATAATCTAATCTATATCTAGGTCTAATCTAGGACTAAACCAGGAATAAATCCAGACATAACCAGGTGTAATCTAGGGACTAAACCAAGACTAATGACTCAACTAAAACTAAAACCAGACTAATCAAGGACTAAATCAGGTCTAGAACAAGACTAATCTAGGATTAAACCAGATCTAATCTAGGACTAAATCTAGATTAAACCAGGAGTATTCTAGGGCTAAATCAAGTGTAAACTAGAACTAAACCAGGTCTAAACTAGGACTAAACCAGGTCTAAACTAGGACTAAACCAGGCCTAATCTAGGACTAAGCAAGGTCTAATCTAGGACTAAGCAAGGTCTAATCTAGGACTAAGCAAGGTCTAATCTAAAACTAAAACAAGACTAAATCTAGATTAAATCAGGACTATTCTAGGGCTAAATCAAGTCTAAACTAGGACTAAACCAGGTCCAAACTAGGACTAAGCAAGGTCTAATCTAGGACTAAGCAAGGTCTAATCTAGGACTAAGCAAGGTCTAATCTAGGACTAAGCAAGGTCTAATCTAGGACTAAGCAAGGTCTAATCTAGGACTAAGCAAGGTCTACTCTAGGACTAAAACAAGACTAAATCTAGATTAAATCAGGACTATTCTAGGGCTAAATCAAGTCTAAACTAGGACTAAACCAGGCCTAATCTAGGACTAAGCAAGGTCTAATCTAGGACTAAAACAAGACTAAATCTAGATTAAATCAGAACTATTCTAGGGCTAAATCAAGTCTAAACTAGGACTAAACCAGGCCTAATCTAGGACTAAGCAAGGTCTAATCTAGGACTAAAACAAGACTAAATCTAGATTAAATCAGGACTATTCTAGGGCTAAATCAAGTGTAAACTAGGACTAAACCAGGTCCAAACTAGGACTAAACCAGGTCTAATCTAGGACTAAGCAAGGTCTAATCTAGGACTAAGCAAGGTCTAATCTAGGACTAAAACAAGACTAAATCTAGATTAAATCAGGACTATTCTAGGGCTAAATCAAGTGTAAACTAGGACTAAACCAGGTCCAAACTAGGACTAAACCAGGTCCTAACTAGGACTAAACCAGGTCCAAACTAGGACTAAACCAGGTCTAAACTACGTCTAAATCAGGCATAATCTAGGACTAAACCAGGTCTAATCTAGGACTAAACCAGGTCTAATCTAGGAGTAAATCAGGTCAAATAGCAAAGCATAAGAGAAGTCTGAACCAAGACAAAATCCAGAATAAACCAGCTCCAAACCACGACTAAACCAAGAGTAATCTAGGATTAAACCAGGACTAAGCAGTGGTCTATACTTTCCTAACCAGAGCAGGACTAAACCAGGAACAAAACTGGCTCTAAATTAAATTAAAACAGAACGGACTCCCGAGCACCAACCCTGGTACCAAAGTTTAACAAGAATCAAGCTTACAGAGTACAGTAAATATCTCTGTATGTTTTGTAAAATGAACAGAGTCAAAATAAGACGGTAAATCCTGCCGGCTCCTGTGCTTCCCCTGCATCTGCGTCTTGGTTTTGGCAGGGTTTTGTGGGATCTAGTTCTGCGTAATCACCTGAATTATGAAGTCAAAGGGAGTCAAAGAGGCTGAAGGGCTGCCCAGTTTAAGGAGGCCGGGACTCGACGATTACAGGCAGGCTTTCATCGGAGAGGTTAGGTTGAGGCTGGACCATTTGCTTTTGGTAACCGTTTGCTTTGATGAGATTAAGTCACTTCACACGACAACGCCGGCCAGTAAACCTGTCACGCTTGCTGCAGCGCTTATGTGAAGTCATTATGTACACAGCTGACGCGGTATTTCACTAAATGTAAGTAACCCGTCATACACACAAATGAAATGCACGCCTCAAACCGAAACGTGCTGCTGTGACTCGAACCGTAGCACACTAATCACCGGAAACATGTCCCAACAAAACAAGTAATGTCCTATTTTATTAGAGCTCATAGTTTTCTGATTTGAAAGGACTAAGGCTGTGTCCGAACGTCATTCCTAGCCCCTAGCCCCTCAATCACTATACAGTCCAGCACTATATAGCGGACTATAGCGCACTCATTTTTTATCATGTGACTCTGGCGTCTGTGTAAAAAAAAGTTCGTCGAAACTCCGCTAATAAGGTTCTTCTGTGAAAAAGCCCGACCACGCTCACTTGATGTTTTAGTATTTATATATAAATAATAGTCATACGTGTGAGATTTAACATGAATTATGACTTTAATGAATAAAACAGACTGGATTATTGTAGCTCTGTGCCTTGCGCGGGGAGGCTGAATGCTGGGTAAGCTAACGTTAGCAATTTTACACTGCAACGGTTTATTTAAGAGCTTTTTATTTCTGATTACGACGTGACAGAAATAAAAAATGCGTTTCTAGCTGGTTTCATTTAGGGCTGCACAATATATCGCAATATCAGCAAATGCAATATCCGTATCGTAAGAATCTAAATATATCGCAATAACGCTGTGGTCTTCCATCTGACAGAGATTTACACTGAAGAATCATTTTCCACCAGAGGCTTAAAAGAACATGTGTTGTGACTAAATAAAAATGTTTAAAAAGTCCAGTTTTAGTGGTAATTTAATTAATTTAGTCACAGCTTAGTCTTGTTTTGATTTTGTCGCTGTTTTGACTTGTAAATACAGGAACTTACATTTTTGTGAAATGTAGTGAATTTAACTTACTATGTTCGAAAAGTAGGCTCTATTTTCAAATATCGCAATAATATCGTTATCGTAATTTTCAAAATAGTTATCGAATATCGCATGTTTTCTCCATATCGTGCGGCCCTAGTTTCATTCAGACGTGTTGTGTACAGTTTAAAGTCCTGTTGCAGGTCCCGCTGTTCTCCGAAACTCGCAAAGCATTCTGGTCTATACTGACCTCTAGTGACCATTGATGACCACTACTTTACAAAATGCATTGTGGGAAATTTTGAGTGCACTATTTTTTATCCACTAGACATTAAGACACCACTACAAAATGGCGTGACCACTACAGAGTGCACTACAGAGGGATTAGGGAGGACGTTTGGACACAGCCCATGTGACAAATGCAGGCAGTAATTCATTGACAACATAAACAGGTCATTAACCAGCTGTGACCATGGCCTGATACAATACTAACAATACAAGCCATTCAGTATAAATACTCCATCATTGAGCTAAATCTAGTTACAAAGGCAGTCTGGAAGTTTCCAGTCTGTCCAATGGAGCAGATTAGTCTTCTCATTTAGCCCATTTCCTCCCCTAATTAAACCCTTTATTTTTCAATTGACGCATCAATGTCACCGCCACATCTTGTCACCAGCTCTGCCAAAAATCTGAAGTCATTTTTTTTTTACAAGCATCATTCACATTAAACTTTAACTAAAGGATGTTTGCTGAAGTCCAGAATAAAAGCCTTTCAGAGGAACACTCAGTATTTTCGATCATGGTTTTGTGCCTCCATCTGGACCAGAGGAGTACAGTGTTATTTTGGGATGAATGGGATGTAAAACTGCATTAATGTAAGTGAGTGGAAGACACTTTGTATATTTGAGAAGTGGCAACATGGTGGCAGAGTGGTCAGCACTGTCGCCTCACATCAATAAAGTCCTGGGTTTGAATCCTGGACCGTGTAGGGCCTTTCTGTGTGGACTGTTCTCCCTGTGTCACAATAGGCTAATATTACATACAGCAAGGTAATCCCAACCAGGATCCTGGCTCAGATCTGGAGAAGGGTCTCTGTTTGCCGACTGATCCTGACAGGCTGCCCCAGCGGCACTGAAGGACGGGTCAATGATCGGGGCCGATGATCGCCCCGGTGTCTCCTGGCCTTTAGGGGGATGACGAGATCTATAAATCTTGTGATTTCGCATGATCAAAATGTCACAAGATTCTCGTGAAGGTAAAAATTGATCTGTAATTTTAGGATTAGGTTCTGTTTGCAGAAGCTAGTCAGCTGAGTTGGTGGCAAAACATTGGGCAGTATTGCTGTTGCTTATAATTCAAATACCGTATTTTCCGCGCCATAAGGCGCTCCGGATTATAAGGCGCACGATCATTGAATGGTCTATTTTCAAACTTTTTTCACATATAAAACGCTCCGGACTAAAAGCCGAAACAAAACAGTCAGATAAGTCAGTCAAACTTTATTCAACGCGTTCACCATAACTCCCAAACTTGTTCAGTTGTAACACGTGAATAAAAAACACAATCTGAGACGGCTAAATCAAACGATAGCGTATTCACAATAACTCATAACTGTTCAGTTAACGTTATAACAAAATACAACACAATACACTCACTTTTTCAGTTCATTCCTCGTCCACAAATCCCTCAAATTCTTCATCTTCAGTGTCCGAGTTAAACAGTTGGGCGATTACGGCAATATTATGGTGAAGCACAGTATGTATTACTCCGCGATGCTCCTGACTACGGTAGACGTAAATTAATTCATATATAAGGCGCTCTGGATTATAAGTCGTTTTTTGAGAAGATTGAAGGCTTTTAAGTGCACCCTATAGCATGGAAAATACGGTAACAGAAGTAAATACCATTCATTACAAGCTGATGACAAAAATGCACCAAAATAGTTTTGGATTTTATGATTTTCAGGTGAATCAATTAATCGCAATTAATCAATAAATTTTTTATTAATGAAAAATACATATTTCAAATCTCGTCTCATTAACCCAGTCTTGTCACACGGCTAATACTTTGTGATACAATTCAAAACCTTCACATCAATGCAACTCACACAGTAACTTTTTCCAAAAATGATAAAAGTACAGACTAAAATCTTGCACAGCATCTGTGGCTAATTACAGAGAGCAAAGCAATTAATATAACTTTTTTTTTCCCCAACAATTTTTTGTTGTGTGTTGAACATATGTGAACATGTATGAATACAGTATTTTGGAAAAAAGGGTAGGACTACACAACGTTGTATACCTTTTGTTCAATTAAATAAAAAGGAAAAACGTTTTATCACCTAAAAACATAAAAAATAAAACAATAATTAAAAATAAATTGAGGTTCTGTAAAAAGTGGGCGACAAATGATCATGGATTAAAGTGAGACTCCCCTGTGTTTAACAGCAGTCTGCCCGCGCCTCTGTCCCGTCTGACCTTTGCCCTGGTTCATCACGGCTCTTGTGTTTGTTGCGTGGAGCCTGTGATGGGTTTTACTCCTCCCTTTATTCCAGAGAGTCCAGATAAGACTGACTCGGTTTTGAAGAAGTGACTCGTTTCCGCCCCCACACCGCGTTATCAGTGGATCATTACATGGATTCTCTCTGAAGTGTGTAGGTGTGTTCAGAGGAGGCTTGAGTGACGTTTCTCTGTTTCATTTAGACCAGATTCAAGACTGGACAGTTTCACAGTTCACAGACATAAATTCTCAATACACTGTTTAAGGAAGGGTGACCAAATGTCCCTATTTAACCAGTACAGTCCCAGTTTTAGGCTTCTTGTCCCATGTCTCAACGCATATCTGTAAAAACTCAAAAATGTCCCAGTTTTCAACAAACCATGTCCCAGTTGTCCCAATTTTAACAAATAGAAAAGCACAGGAAACTAAAAAACACATTAAAGACTTTTGTCACTAAAATTATCATTATCAATTTAAATTAAATCATTATTTTCATTAATAAATTGACATTAAAATAAAAAAAAATGTAAGCCCAAGCGCCATGCACTTTCATAACATGAATAAAAATACTATTGATTTCCAAAGCTTTTTTATCACTTACTGAGTTTAAATGCAGTGTGATTAGTGAAGAAAAAAAAACGTGTCCCAGTTTTTAGGTTTAAAAATCTGGTCACCCTAGTTTAGGGACCCAGTTTATCATTAAAATATATCACATTACTGGGAAACACTAACCTGGACGACCAGACTAACTCCTTTCCTTTTCTGAAAACCCACTTCTTCAAAACTGCCTTTAAATAACTCATCTGTATGTTCATTTTTGTTTTTTGTCTTGTTTTAGTTTGTCATTACTGTGAAGCGTCTTTGAGTGTTTAGAAAAGCACCATATACATGTTATGTATCATTATTATTATTATTATTATTATTATTATTATATACAGAGAAATTAGTCTGGTGCCTTCACTTAAATATGAGTGAACTATAAGGGAAACAATCACAGGCGGAGTAACCAATGCTGACCTGTAACATGGCTGATTGTTGCCAGTTTTGGCATTAAACACCAGGATACGGTGTATTATGAGCAGCTCTGTACTTATTTCTGAACGGGGACAGCAGCAGAAGCCAGTTGTACAAAGAGTTTGGGGAAAAAGTGGGTTTGTTTGGAAGTGGTCGTTATGTCGGATGTCAGCGGGACTTTACTGCTGTTAAAATAGAAACAAGACAAAGAAAAAGCACACAGAGGACTGATTATTAACGCGGACATCAGCAGATTCAACAGGTGACGAAGGAAAGCACTAAACACTGTTAATCAGGAGAGAGACGTTTTCACAGTCGCTCTGTATCTTGGTTATTTTTGATTATCTTATCGGCTGTGAACCAGATTCTCCTGCTTTAGAAAAGAAAGTAGGAGAGTCTGGCGAGGCGAACACAACATTGTGTACTTTTTGATAAAGTCGGTCGGACCTAATTAGGAGCTACACGGTCAGTTACTTATTTGCCAAGCACTTTATGGCTAACTTCCTCATTAGCTCACATGTTTTCTCAGGCACAGAGACGGTAAAACTCTGGCGTCTTGGTCTCGGAGCAGAAAATACAAAATGTCAAAAATCTCATGCCTGGTAAACTGACAACATGATTTTGTAAAGGTTGGGGTTAAAATGAATACAGTTTATAAAAGCTAGAGCCAATGTAAAGGATGCGCAAAGTTTGGGGAAGATGAGCTGAACAATCCTCATCACCTTGTAGATGAACTCAGTAGACAGGCAGGTGATTAACCACGAGTACTGTTCAGCTCAATTTTCATCCATTGTCGATAAGAATTGTAGTAATTTGGATATTGTATTCAGTGTTTTGAGTCACAAATTGTTTAATTTTCTATTGTTAAGAATTCACTTTTATGTAAAAATGTCTGTATGTTCTTTGTTACTTTAAAAATAGAAACAATTGTAAGCCAAAGATGAAATTTTCCACAAATGATCTTCAGAGGTTTATGTTACACTGGAAAAAATGAGAAATTTTCATTAACTGTAAACATGTGATTCTAGTGCGTCAAATAAGGCTAATTTATGAATTTGTTATGAAACATGGCTCATTTTGTTTGTATACTGTGCATATGATTTTAATAATTTATTGATTTTTAGTGGTTAGAGCTGTCCTAATACGTCAGATCAAACTGTAAAACATAATTCAGTACGCTATCCCCAGCCATTTCCCCACAGCTTGGCCATTTTTACCAATTTATAATAAACTGAGTGTTGGTGACGTTTCATGTCTTACATCAGAAACTGTAAATATAGGTTCAGTTTGCCATGTAAAAAAAAATAATAATCAGGCTTGTAACTGCACTAAGTGGCTTATAATGCTGACAAAAACACATTTTTGAAAAGTGACCTATATTTCAAATGCACATATCTCAGTAAGTATTGTCAGTGCAGGCCTGAAATGTTGCACACTTCTTTAACTTTGGTAGGACCACTCTAAGAATTTTTTCAATTTTTGACCTGGGGAAGTATTCAGAATCTGGGTGGTTTGGCATGAAATGACCCACATGATATTCTACAAGATCACTGACTAAACCAGGTCTAAACCAGGTCTAAACCAGGTCTAAACCAGGTCTAAACCAGGTCTAAACCAGGTCTAAACCAGGACTAAACCAGGACTAAACCAGGACTGAACCAGGAGTAGACCAAGACAAAACAAAGACTTGACCAGGACTAAACCATGCGTAAACCAGGACTGAACCAGCTCTAAACCAGGACTAGAGCAAGACTAAACCAGGACTTGAACAGGATTAAACCAGGAATGAACCAGGTCTAAACCAGGAATAGAGAAAGACTAAACCAGGACTTGAACAGGATAAGTCCAGGATGAAACCAATAGTAAAATAGCACTTCACCAGGATTATACCAGATTAAAACCAGGACTGAACCAGGTCTAAACCAGGAATAGAGAAAGACTAAACCAGGACTTGAACAGGATTAGTCCAGGATGAAACCAATAGTAAAATAGCACTTCACCAGGATTATACCAGATTAAAACCAGGACTGAACCAGGTCTAAACCAGGACTAAAGAAACACTAAAATAGGATTGAACCAGGACTAGACCAAGTCTAAACCAGTGCTTGACCAGGATTAAACCAGGACTGAACCAGGTCTAAACCAGGAGTGTACCAGGACTAAACAAAGACGGAACTAGGACTAAACCAGGACGTAAACCGGCACTAAACCAAGATAAAACCAGGTCTAAACCAGGTCTAAACCAGGTCTAAACCAGGAGTAGACCAAGACAAAACAAAGACTTGACCAGGACGAAACCATGCGTAAACCAGGACTGAACCAGCTCTAAACCAGGACTAGAGCAAGACTAAACCAGGACTTGAACAGGATTAAACCAGGACTGAACCAGGTCTAAACCAGGACTAAAGAAACACTAAAATAAGATTGAACCAGAACTAGACCAAGTCTAAACCAGTGCTTGACCAGGATTAAACCAGGACTGAACCAGGTCTAAACAAAGACAGAACTAGGACTAAACCAGGATGTAAACCGGGACTAAACCAAGATAAAACCAGGTCTAAACCAGGACTAGACCAATACTAAACAAGCAGTTGACCAAGACTGAACCAGGATTACACCAGGACTTAACAACTGCTCAAATTGGACAGTCCCAACATACTTTCATGTCACTCTGTTCTCATTTTAAAAGGTAATAATATTCAAAAACCACAAATTTTCACTCACTGTCAAATTTAAAACGCAGCAGACGAAGACTTTAGGTTGAGGTTGTTTTTTGTCTGGAGCCACTCAGATCAAAAGTCTGGAGCTGTGACGTCGGTGAAGACAGAAATAGTCCCAAGTGAAGGTGATCAAAGACAAACCAGGAGAGTATTGTGTGTGTGGTGCGTTATCTTTGATGCACAGTGGACCGAGCAGACCCCCCGCGACCCAGGACCCCCCCGCCGGACCAAAGCCAAGATCCACAGACCACAGAGTTAATCCTGCACCTGTCGGTTCACGAGAGGGGCCACAGAGGTCACGTACGGGGATTTCAATTCTCTTTTACAAATATTGTTTTAGAAATTACTTAGAGAAACTTTAATAATAGCATTTTCTAGTTTATTGTAATTTATTGGGCTTGAGGAATAAAAATCGGCACCAAATACAGGCTAAAACAAGTACTAAATCAGGATTAAAACCCAAACTAAACCAGGATTAAACAAGGACTGGGCTAAAACTAAGCCAGGGCTACATCAGAACTAAACAGGGGCTAAAACCAGGTCTATACTCGGACTAAACTAGGAATAAACCTGGAATAAATGAGGAATAAAACAAGGCAAACCCAGGTCTAAAGCAGTACAAAACCGGGATTAAATAAGGGCTAAAACCAGGACTAAACCAAGAACAAGCCAGGGCTAAATCAGAACTAAACCAGGGTTAAAACCAGGACTAAAACCAGGTCTAAATTCAGACTAAAATAGAAATAAACCAGGACTAAATAAGGACTAAAACTAGGACTAAACCATGAATAAAACAAGGCAAAACCAGGTCTAAACCAGTACAAAACTGGGATTAAATAAGGACTAAAACCAGGACTAAACCAAGAACAAGCCAGGGCTAAATCAGAACTAAACCAGGGTTAAAACCAGGACTAAAACCAGGTCTAAATTCAGACTAAAATAGAAATAAACCAGGACTAAATAAGGACTAAACCATGAATAAAACCAGGCTAAACCAGGTCTAAACCAGCACTAAACCGGGACTAAAACCAAGTCTAAACCAGGACTAAACTAGGAATAAACCAGAACTAAACTGTGACTAAACCTCGACTAAATAAAAACGAAACCAGGTCAAAACCAGGACTAATCCACGACTAAAAAAAGGACTAAATCAAGTCTAAACAAGGACTAAACTAGGACTAGAGCAGGTTCAAATCACAACTAAACCTGGACTACGCAGTGGTATTAACTAAAGACTAACATGTACTGCAAAAGACTCATAAAAAAGGTCAAAGGTCACTTCTACAAAAGCAGGTTGCAACACAATTTCCAGTTAAAGTTGATCGCTTTTATTTCTCAGATAAATTGTGACCATGCATCAAACTCAGCGTGATTCATTTCTGACGCATAAAGCTGACAGCTCCCTGGAAGAAATGTATTAACTTGGTCAATTTGTGGAAAGTGTCTCAATGAATACTAATGGGCCGAGCAGAAGTAAGGTTTTTATTAGAGGTGAGGCAACAGAAGAGATTACAGCAGCCTATATGTTCTTGTCTGGCCGCATGCTCTGTAGTCTGGAAAAACCTGGAAGACCTTTTCAAACCAAGTACCACCGCAGAAAATATTTGGTTTTCCTGGTACCAGCTTTAATAGCCTAAAAAGAACCAAATCAGGACAAACCTAGGACTAAAACGAGGGATAAAATAGGGATTAACAGAAAAATGCATTACTAAACAAGGACAAAACAAGGACTATACCTAGCCTGGACAGCCAGACTAATTATTTTTCTATACTTCTATACAAAGAAGTTAGTCTAGTATCCCTTCACGTAAGTTCTGTTTCTATAAGCGGAACAATCACAGGCGGAGTAACCAATCCGAGAAACATGGCGCTTATGAAGAATTGTTGCCGGTTTTGCCATAAAACACCAGAATACGCCATATTCTGAGCAGCTCTGTACTTATTTCTGTACGGGAACAACAGCAGAAGCCAGGTGTACAAAGACTTGTGGAAAAAGTGGGTTTGTTTGAATGTGGTCGTTAAGTCGGACGTCAACAGGACTTTACTGTTGTTAAAATGGAAACCAGACACAGAAAAAAACAGAGAGGACTGAACAACAACGCGGACTTCAGCAGAACCAACAGGCGACGAAGGAAAGCACTAAACACCGTTAATCAGCTCAGAAAAGTTATTCAGGGCCTGTTTACACGACAGCGCTGACCAGGAAAACACAAGAGTCATGCTGCCAGCGATTCGCATTTACACGAAAATGCTAAAGTGTAGGATTAAGTACTGTTAATTTTTTTTCTGATACCATTACTTAAACGATACCTGATTTTTTATACTGGTACCTGAATGATACTTTTTTTTGAAAAACTGCGTTTTTTCTACAAACATAAAACTTTATTTTAACAAAACACTAACCTCTAGGTAATAAGGATTATAGAGTTATCAGTTATACTTTTTTATTTTATTTACAGCAGAAACAATAAAATATAATTAATGTCAGTGGATTGAGTGATTGGTCAAATGGAGAGAATGAATTTCCCTACGGGGATCAATAAAGTATACCTTACCTTAATTACTATATTAAATTATGCTTTATTGCTGTGGTGTCTTTAGGTTAAAGACACAAGTTCATAAGATTAGTCACTTGAATAATAAATGGGTTACATTTATGGTAAAAGTTGTTAAAATGTATTGTTTTTTTTAATAGCCAGAGTGAGATGTTGGTACTTTGAAAGATCTTTGTATGGTATTTGCATAAGGCCTGCACAATATATCGTAAAATTATCGTTATCGCAATATCAGCAAGCGCAATATCCGTATCACAAGAATCTAAATATATCGCAATAACGCTGTGGTCTTCCATCTGACAGAGATTTACACTGAAGAATCATTTTCCACCAGAGCCTTAAAAGAACATGTGTTGTGACTAAATAAAAATGTTTAAAAAGTCCAGTTTTAGTGGTAATTTAATGAATTTAGTCACAGCTTAGCCTTGTTTTATTCCTGGTTTAGTCTGTGTTAAGTTTTGATTTTGTGGCTGTTTTGACTTGTAAATACAGGAACTTACATTTTTGTGAAATGCAGTGAATTTAACTTACTATGTTCAAAAAGTAGGCTCTATTTTCAATTTTCAACAAGTTATCGAATATCGCATGTTTTTTCCATATCGTGCAGCCCTAATTTGCATTTAGCGATAGTTAGATACAGAGTGAGCGCTCTTTCAATAGTTGATCTTTTGACAGGAACAAACAACATGGAACCAACTGGTCCTAGTTGTTTTTTTGTTTTGTTTTTTACCCTCTTTCCTCTCCTTTCAGGTGTTCTCTAGCACTTTGAGGTCAACACAGTGAATAACAATTTGTTCGTATTGTTCTGTCAGGTAAAATAATGGTTAAATATATCATAAAATGACAGCTTATTTTGGAAATTCAGCCAAAAAAACAACTTATTTCCTGTGACAGTTTCCGCACTCATCTGTTCTGTGCTGCAAAAATAAACCGGCAGCCATCTATTGTTCATGATTGCACTTTTGTTCAATTCAGAATTAAACAATTAAAGATGGAACAACGTTAACCAAATAAATCCAACGTTTTTTTTGTTTTCTTTTTATTCATGTCTTCAGCTGTTGCCTTTTCGCAGCTCTGTCATTTCAGCAGCTCCCAGTTACATCAACAACAGCTGTCTGCTCCTGGACCGGGGCCATAATAATCATATGTGACGCTACAATGCCATTAGCTTATATAATAAAATAAACACACGGGGGGTATATTCGTGACGCGCGGCTAAGTGAAGCAGAGAAAGCAGCAGACGTGGAAATTAGCTGGTGTGTGGGGTCGTTTTTAAAGGCTGTGTTATTAATGGCTGGGTAAGTTAGAGATGGCACTTGTCATTGCTGTGGATCTATGGTAGCATTAGGGTGACCACCTGTCCCACTTTTGGTTCTACTGCTGCACAGACGTTTAGTCCTCTGCGCCTCCGTCCCACTGATTCAGATAATGTCCCTGATACAAAGAAAGATTTAAGCTAAGAACAACAAAGTCAAATCAGTGTCTCTTGTGTATGATGTAGAAGAAATATTTGATATTTGTGGGCATCCTATCTTGATCGGTTGGAACACATGGTTGTTGTGTTGTTGCCTCTGTGTTTCAGGAGAGGCCTCTCCATGAAGCTGTGAGCCGGTGTTGGTGCTGGATTGTTTTGAGATAATGCAGACTGAGAGCTTTGATTTTTCTCCATCCTTTTTATTCCAATGAATAAAGACTCAGTAAAGACAGATTACTTTGCAAAATGTGTGTTTTGGGGATGAAAACAGCACATCTTTTCGAATCCGTCCCACCTTGTTCCACTAACTTGACCCACTTTTTGTATTTGTACGAACATACTGGTTTCTGTCCCAATACTAGGGCTGCACAATATAATGCAAATTTATTAGGGATGCACCGATACCACTTTTTTTCAAACTGATACGAGTACTTCCATTTGAGTACTCGCCGATACTGAGTACCAATACGAGTACTTATATAGGGGTTACTTTATAGTTTATACAGTTACACTGCTGTATCTCATTCATCCCATACTGCAGTCTTTTTGCCGTCTATCCCCGCTCTGTGATGCTAAGATATTTTTACAACAGAGTGGTTTGAACACAGCTAACCATTACTAAACCTTGCTCAACATGAACATGTTATACCTCATTTTAAAGCTTAGATTCTCCTCTGTTCAGCCGCTAAAATCATTTTAAAGACAGATTGAGCATCTGCGCATAACCCGCGGAGATTCGCCAGGACCCACAGCAGCTAACACAATTAGCAACGGTACTTCTTATGTTTTATCAGACAACAACTGCTTCACACTCCGCGCTGGTATAGTTTTCGGGACAAATAGGACAAAAAAAGTACAAGAAAAGGACAACTGCGTAAGTTTTAGGACTCGTGTATGATTTGGGATAAGTCTGGTTGTGCAGAATGTAGAGTCAGCTTTGCTTTTATCTCTGTACAGTTCACTTGTAAATCCTTCCACACGTCTCACTGCTCAGCTGAGAGGGGAAGGTCACGTGACAGCGCTGTAAAGTGGTATCGGTTGTTGGTATCGGCCCACTTTTATGAATACTTGGACATGTTATCAGTATCGGTGCATCCCTAAAATGTATCGTTTAATACAATTTTCAACACAGTTATGGCATATATCATGCAGACGTTCACAATACAGTTTTTGAATGTGATCGATTCTGCTTTTCAACATTTTCTAACTGACTGACCTTTATTCAAGCTACAAGAAGGCTGACTAATGCCCAGTTCACACAGAGGTAGGTACCTGGTGATGTTGCTTCTCTGTGCATTTAACAATGTGTTAAAACTTATTTGGGGTCGCAGAAAATGTATTTTTTGGAACACTATTTTTAGGTTGAAGGCCTACACTCACCCCGTCTGCCCCAGAGCCTGCCTGCTAGGTCGATGACTGAACAATCACGCTGGAGTAACAAACAACTGCCTGTGGACATTAGGATGTCTAGCCATCAAAAGAAAAATAAAACTGAATTGGAAGCAGCGGAAACCAGGCTGTTTCTCTGAAGACAGATGGATACTGGAATATCTTGATCTATTAAATATGGAGGGAGCTTTAAATTTGTTAAACTAAAAATGGTCAGAGAAATACTGGGACTTTTTTTACTAAAGACTTGCTCTGAACATTGTAAAACATAAGTTGTGATAATTAAAAGATAATATTGTAGTGTAGCACTGATATGACCACTGATACTGCCATTATAGAGTGCCATAATAACCCCCCACCACCACCCTTAATGTTCGTTTTTGTATTTAAAATATCTGCAAAATAATAAAAATATCAATAGCAAAATAAAACAAAAAAATAGAAAGAACATTAGTCCAGTGTTTAGAGATGTACTCACGCAGTTTAAAACCAGCACAGACACATATTAAGGGTCCCTCTGATGATTGTGTTTAAAAATAAAAGCCTGACTACTGTAGCTCTCATAAATTAGTCGGGTTTATTAGCATTTAGCACTACTAAGTTTTAGTGCTGCTGTAAATCCCCACAGCACTTGAACACCTGACAGGGCGGTGGTCTCAGTAATACGGCTCTCAGCTCTGCATGTAGATCAAGACCAGAGTGGTTTGACCAGAGAAATCAAACTTATTTTTCCTCCCACAGCTGGGTTTTTTTTTTTAGGAGTTTTTCCTTTCCAAGAGGGACAGTCTAAGGACAGGGGATGTCCTGGGACTGTTTAGTTTAGGAATGATTTAAGTTTGACTGCGTGTTTATGTCTGATTGTGTGGCAAATTGTTTGTAAAGCCTTTTGAGACAACTGCTGTTGCCATATTGGGCTATATAAATAAAACTGAATTGAATTAAAGACAGAAAATGATCATAGTCGGAGCTCTGCATGTGAACGTAATGAGTATAATATAAAACATACTTGCTTATAATAACATTTTTCCTTTTTTAAGCTGTACTGAAAGCCCTAATATATCAAATACTCTAATGCCTGACAATATAGCTCTCTAGAATAAAACTATTTATTATATACTTCCATTGCTTTTATAGGAAAGTTCTAAACACTAATACCATTATGGTATATTTCAATGAGATGTCATAAATGTTTAACCAATAAGAAAAGAGTTGTACGGGGCAAGTGTCAAGTGCACGAGAACAATCACAAAAATGAACATAAACAGGGCCATTATGCTCTGGAATCTTTTTCATCTTTACAAAAAGATGACTTCTGCGTCCAGTTTGAGAAGCACCGCTCTAACTCAAAACACATAATTTCAACTCTTTCATATAAAAATCCTTTGCTTTATAACATAGCACATCCAGCAGAAACCATATCAGTGCTATCAGAGTGAAAAACAAAATAATCACTCATCATGTCCAAGGTCAAATGTTGAATTAATATTGACACTGATCAGGTCATTGGTCCCACTGTTTTATGCTCTGAGTAATATGTCAGACGTGGAGAGGACAGGTCAGTCCAGAGACTATTGAGACAAAGCTAACGATCGATTAAACCCCAGAGTTTGTCCTTGGAGCAGGTCACAGAGCTTTTAACAGGGGACTCTGCTGCAGCCTGAACGCAGCGGGGCAGACACACCGCTGTGTTTCCAAGTATTTAAAGGAACATGTACATTATATGGCACGTAAGGATTATTTAAAAAGAGTCAATAGGCGGAAATATGAACACAAGAGAGATGCTCGTGGTCCCAACACATGGAGGTCAACCAAATGTCCTTTAGTATTTAGAAATGATACCTATTTGTTTACATTGGAGGGACACAATGCACCAAAAACAAACCAATAAGACAGGATGGGGCACTGTGATTAAGATTTGCCCTTCCTGACACAACCCTCTCTATTTGTCCAGGCTTGGGATTGGCACATACTATCGCCTGAATTTTTTGGTTCCACTACACCCAAGTATGAGGAACCAACCACAAATCTTCAATATTTTACCTCACCTCTCACGCAGAAACTAGTATGTTTTTTGTATTTAAAGGCCCACTACCAGATTTTATGTGAAAGTGAAAAAGAAGTTTGAAATAAGCTCACCTCCTCTTCTCTTATTTTTCACTTTAGTGTATAAAAACAAATACGAGCTTGGACTCAACCAGTGAAAGTGTCCCTGATCTGAATGGGACCGCCCCCTCTTTGCTCCGAGCGTTTGATTGGTCAAAAAATTCAGTCCCTGCTCTAGTTCCCCTTCTATAAAAAATACTTTATAGTAAAACCCATTTCCCATGAATTATGTTATTCTGCTGTTTAATAATTCATTTTCCTCAAACACAAAAGAGGGCAACACAATCAGGTATCTTTAAGGACTATGTAGGGATTTTGAAGCAATATTATGAAGGTTATTTTTCATGCATGAGAAACGCCTTTTTACTCTACACCTATGACAAATTTCTCCTTCTGGTTTACACATAAGACATTTTTTGGGTGTTTAGCTTTATACATTTAAATAAAAACTTTTTTTTCATGTTTGCTGACCTTGAATTTGGGTTAAATCTGGATTTTTAAAGTTAAGGCTAGACAATATGAAGAAAAAAAAACATACTATGCAGGAAACTATGTAGAAGTTGCATTGAATTTATGACTTAAAGTAAGCAAATACTCCCCTTGGCAAAGAAAAGTTGGATAAAAGAAAAAAGAAAAAAAGAAATACAAGCTTCTAAATAGGGCTGGGCAATAAATCGATTTTTTCGATTAATTTGAATTTGTAGGGCAGGTCGACTTGTTTAAATAAAAATCGATTTAAAAAAAAAAAAAAGTCCACCACCGGCGCTCTGGGCTGCCGTAGTTCATAGTGGGTAGGCCCCCCGCCCTCCCTCCGCGTTAGAGGAACACAAACAACATGGCAGTGAGCAGGGAAGAACTCGTTCCTAAGAAGGGCACAGTGTCGTCAGTTGTGTGGAATTGGTTCAGGTTTGCGGCGTCAGACGGAGCACAAAGAGCGCCCCGCTGCAAAGTCAGTCCCTACAGGATTTCGCGATCACAACTATTAACGCAAAATCAAGCAAACCCCGTGAATTCAGCGCGACCCTGCAACTCAGTCCAAACTCAGCAATTCTCTCAGCAGCAGCGCACCGGTAATGCGCGGCGGAGGTCGGGTTGAGCCACAGACAAAGCGGCGTGGAGGTGCGGTGCGGAGGACGGAGGTGCGGTGCGGAGGACGGAGGTGCGATGCGGAGGACGGAGGTGCGATGCAATTCGCAAAAGATCGAGCGCACATGAGGTCGCAGGTGCTCAGCAGCAGCAGCGGTGTGGATGGGACTAAAGGAGGAGACGAACGCGGTGCTTTCTAGTTTTGTCTGGTGTCACTCTGAAAAGCTGTCTGCGTTGCCATGGTGATATAGTTGCCTAAAAAGTTGAATGGGCACTGTGTATTTACAACAATGAAGTTTGAGGTCATTGTTCTTTAAAAGTTAATGTTGCAGGCTAATAACCTTCCTGAAAACCTAGCACAGCAAAGTTCCTCTGTTTTTAATGACTGGATGTTCTACAGCACACAACAGGAATCACCAGAGAAGATCTGAGAGGAACACAATCAGAATCAGCTGCAGGAGCCCCAAAAAACAGCCTAATAACACAGCAATATCATTTTAAAAAGTAGGTACACTTGGCCTGTTCAAATACAGGTATTTTTAATTAGATTAATTACCACCTCACATATGTTTAAAAACAGATTTTGTTAGTTTTTACAGTTCTAGCTAATATTTTTAAGAAGAATTATAGACCAAAAAAATTGCAACTTTTAGCACAACTTTTAAGAAAATCCTCCGTAAAATCACAAGGTCCTCTCTTCTATCTGACTTGCACTTACTTTAACCTCAAGAGGAAATCAAAGCAATAAAGCTAAACCTGTTTTGGACAATTTCTCTGTTGTCTTCAGTTTGATTTTAAGTAAGTGGGGAAAAAAAATGTTTTTAAATCGTAAATCGAATTTTTTGTGAAAAAATAAGAGATTTTTTTTATTTTTTTTTGGCTAAATCGCCCAGCTCTACTTCTAAATTAATTTTCTTCCTCTAAACCCTCCACACTCTGGTCTGTAACACGCCTCCCTGTACTCCACACACAGGTGCTCTATAGGTTAAAGGCCCTACATTATTAAACAGCTCGCCTTGCTGCTGTCCATGCTGTGCACTTAGTAATTTGTAAGCATTTTGCTCCCAGCCCGGTGCAACCCAAAACCAGCAGGATGTCCCAAATCACTCGAGGGGAGCACAACTCAAGCTACTGTACCCATGTTGTTGATAGTAAATCCCTACAGTATGTTATCATTAAGTATTCAATGAGGTAATTAAACAAGGGGCGTTTAAAAGAGGTGTTGGACAATAGTCTATGTAGTGTTAGGTCAATTTTAATAAAATTTACAGAGAAATAATAAAATTTGAAGCTGCACAAGCCAAAGTCTATGATGAGAGTTACATTCAGTATCATGTGCTAACCAATTATAGCCAAAAATAAGAAATTATAATGAACATGTTGCTGTTTTTCTCAACAAATATATTTCTGACATGGTACCGACAGGGAATTTTCACCAGACGTTGGTAACTAGACCTCGACCAATATGGGTTTTTCTGTGGCCGATGCCGATACTGATTTTTAAAAGTCAGAGCAGCCGATGGCCGATAAACACTGCCAATTTTTTGGGGACCAATATGTAGGGCAGGTTTTCTTAATTTTATAAAAGAAATTAATTTAATAGCCATTTGTTTTAGTAATGCTTATAAAAACAGAAACAAATGTGTTAGACAGTGAGAACAGTTAAAGATTTTTTTTTGAGAAAACCAAACTCTCTGTGCAGGTAGAGCTTGGGGAGAGTTTATACGAGATATGAGAGATAGGAGCAAAATCATTTCATTGCCATTTTGAGCTTTTCAGGCTGAGATAAGGCGATTTTAGATGTTTTCTATGAACTGCAGAGTAAGAGATCAAACTGCTAAAAGATGGTTGGGGAAGCTGGGGTCCTTCGGTCACATGATGCCTGATCAAAATCAGCGTTAAACTGCGAGAATCAGCCAATGGCCGGTTGTCTAAAAAATGCAAAAGTCAGCCCGATATGTCTTTCCTCTATCGGTAACAACCAAAGTCATCCACACAGACAAAGAAACCAAAATAAATAAATTCAGAAATTAAGTTATCTGTAATAAAATGGAGCGAAACAGGGAAAAAGCACTGAACAGATGAAGAAAAAGAGGTGCAAAAAGGCGCAGAAAGCCAAGACACCATCTGAACACACACATACAAGCCACAAAGTTTAAAGCTAATAAGACTCACCCATCGCACCTTATGTCCGCGGAGCTTTTCTTTTCTTTTTACAGTCATCAAAAAACACTGTCTAACACACTGTCTAACTTGCCACAGTGAGAATTTATTCAAATTTAAAGCACAGCAATGTTTCGGCACTGGGCCTTTATCGGGAACAGGCTTTTTACAGTCACAAAATGAAGCAGTACATCGTCTTCTCACTCTCTCTGTAAACTCCCAAAGCCTGGACAATATACGATGTACTTCTCACTCCGTTATTATGGTTCCCGCAGCGCAGTGAAAAGTGCAATCTGGCTGTCTTTGTGCTCCATGCTAGCTTTTTGTTTTAATTTGCTGCAGCTGCTGGATGTCGCGCTTTTACTACGTTACACTGTCGTGGCAATTACGTCAGAGAGTTCCTGTTTGGTTGCCATCTGCAGAGCGAAAGCGAGCTGACAAAAGGGTCCTGGGGCGGGGGAGGGGGTTTCCTATTACAAGGCTCCAATAATCGTTCTGTGTGAAAGCACCTATTGTTGCAGAATATGTTGGTTACAGAATGATTTCTTAACTTCTGAATGTTCCTGTGAGCTTTGTTGGGGCCATAATCCACAAAAAACAGCCATGTCAGAAATGTATTTGTTAAGAAATAAGTTGACGTTCAATAGTGATTCTACTTCTACTACATATAAATGAGCAAATATATGAAAGCCACTGTATTTCCTTGTTTGTTTTTACCAGACAACAGCAATAAAACAAGAAAATCAATATGCTAATGCCCGTGCAATGCATTCAGAAAGGCTAGTCTAGCATTGCTTTAAACCAAATATGTTTTACAGAGTGGATATTTTGTGGAATACAGCATATCTGCAAAAATGTAGGCAATCTGAGATCACATTAAGTGCTTCAAAGTAAGAAAAGAGCTAATGAATAAACTCAAATTCCCAGTAAACATAAACACGTGACAGTATTTCTTAACCATATACATGCTAATTGGAGTCATGGTATAGTGAGGTCAAAGCAAAGGCATGTACTCAGGGGCCTCTAAAGCTCTTCAGTCGTGTTAATGACTGGCTACACCTCAGCAGAAGTTTTGTCATTGTCTTGTAAACGCCAGGTGAGAAGAAAACGTGTCCAGGTCGGCTCTTGTCATGAATAACAAATTAATGCTTTGAAATGCATAAAGAGGACAACCTAAAGGCTAACTACTAAAACCCCCTAAACATCTGTTACTAAGAGACGACAACGTGTTTTTCAGTCTTAGCATAATTAAGAGCAGCACACTGTTGTAATAAGCTTTTAATTATGAGGAAAATTAGACAACATTTAACTTAAAAAGGTCCTCTATTAAATCAACTTATTTTTAACCTATTTATATTTATTTTTAACTTATTTAATTTAATGTTGTAATGTTGTTTCTACCTCAAAAACACAAAACATTGAGTAGTATTTTTGTTTCATTCACTCATGTTTACATAATTCTGTATGCTGAGGCACTGCCCTTCTCAAAAGTTGAAAACGCTCGGTCTCACAGCTCTACGTTGACATGAAACCAGAAAGTACTCCTGCGCGTTTCTAAAGCCCATACTCCATCACCGGACTCATTCTGATCATTTCAGCCTTAAACTGTCGTCACTACGAAGCATTCAGCTCATTTATCTATCTGTTAGCCTCATGTTGCTAACAGCTGTGCTAAATAGCCATTTTATGTTCTGTCCAGTCCCCACCGTTACCAGCAGGGGGCGTCAAACACCTAAGGTTAAAGTAAAAGCTCCCCATACAGATACATTTTTTTTAAAGTAATAAAACATGAAATACTAATGCAAAGGTGTCCAAAACTATTTCAAAAGCTTGAAAAAAGCATACAATGGCCCCTTTAAAGTATTGTAAATAAATCTGTAAATGGTCAGGAAATGCAAGTAAATACCAGGTGTGGATACAATAAGAGACAGAAAATACAAGCTCTCAAAGAAACCAAAGCCTTTAAGGCCGGGACACACCGGGGCGATCGTCGGCTGTTGGTTTGGTGAGTTCCGCACCATCGGACGTAGTGGGACACAGTTGGGCATAGTTCTGGCTGATTGAACATGTGGAATCTACGTCAGGCCGTCGTGCTCAACGAGATTGGCTGTGTCCCGTTCACAATTTGTCCAACAGCTCGGGTTTAACATCAAAATATAAGGAACTTTCTGTTCTACAACTACTTCATTATGTTTCCCACATCTGTGACGCTAATGTTAGCAGTTAGCTTACCTTAGCTTTAGCCTCGTGCAGATAAAAATATAATCCTCCTCTGAGGCAAACAGCTGCAATAACCCAGTCCCTTTTATTCATTACTGTGATCAGACCAGTTTAATCTAGTGCGTATAATTATTATTGACTGATAAATACTTGAGTTAAACACGTGTGTAGCTGAGTTTTATTTACTAGAGTTTAAAAAACCGTGTAGTTTAGTGACTAGCGCCACCTGCTGTTGTAAATAGTCATTACGTTTTGCACATGCGCACTGCTCGGTCGTGGGTCTGAATCGTCAGCGCCTTTCAGTGGCGACAGAGGAGACAGCAGTCGCCTCTGCTGACAGTGGTCGGGCGTTGGGTTGCTGTGTCCCAGGCTTTACTTATCTTCGTCTTTATCAACCCAACTTCAAACTTGTTATTCATTAACACTGAAGAAACACCAAGTTCACCTCATCAGGAAAATCCAACCAGCATAGCACAGAAATACATTTATTCAAGTACAAAAAAACTAATGGAGAGTACTGATCTCCACCCTATCTCGCAATGGTTAAGACCTGGACACAAACCACATTGAACAACATGTCCTTAAATCTTACAAATGCAAAGAATCCTCTAAACTAAGCATTTGTTCCTTTACTGACCCCTTGTGGATGGAGTTTGACCCTGTGTCGTGAACGGTACAGAATATTTTTTAAACAGTGCTCCAGCTCTACACCAAAAACAAAAAATTCAACCAACACGAAGTTATCTTGCAAGCAGCCTAACAAACCAACACAGGCAAAAACAAAAAGTAACAAGTACTTCTCAGCGTCTCACCTGTATATCCTGCGATCCAGCCCCACGACGACACCATGGCAAGTAACCACTTGAACATGACCCCCTCCAGGTACCAGAACTTGGCGCTGTCCCATATTCTGAGCGGCTGCAGCACGAGCAGGTACAGGCAGTAGGACGGGATGGCCACGCAGTTATTGAAGAACATGAAGACGAACCGCAGCAAAGCCCGGAGCAGGATCCAGCCCAGTCTGCCAGCTCCGTCGAAGAGCTGTGCCATCCTGGAAACACAGTCTGGGACACAGAGACGGAGAGGTAACAGTCTGAGCGGAGTTTCTCATGAGAAGGAAAGGTAAAGGTATATAACGTCAGGTTTATGAGATTTACGACTGGGCTATAAACGTTTAAGGAGGAGCAGCTAGTTCTGATCTGTACAGTATATTCAAAGTTGAGTTACTTAACCCTACGGCCCCTGGGTCCTTTTAGGGCTTTTTAAATGTATTTTTGCTCTCATTTTTTCATTACTTATGCTAGGTTGATATTTGACAAAGAGGTTCAGTAATAAATGAATTTTAGATTTTCTGAAACTGAAAAAAAAAAAAAGAATTTTCTGTCTAGATAAAAAACTAACATTCTTTCTCTTAAAGCCCTTTTTGATCCCATTGATTCAAATTTCACTCTACTTTCACCTTTATTCCAATAAATCTATATTATTGTGAAAGATATTGCAATAATAATACTTTTGCGATATATTACGCAGCCCTATAATATACATATTAGTGCTGCAACTAACAATTATTCCGATAATCGATTAATCTGTCAACTATTTTTACGATTAATCGACTAATCATCAAATAGTGAAATGCAAGTTAATGTGTGATGATCTGCAAACATGGCTGGATTTTTAAAAATTCTAACAAGACAAAGCTACAAGTGTGATACCTTAGTTTTTTCATCATAAAAATCAAACTGACAATCTGTTTTTGTGGCTTTACTGCTCTGTTGTAGTAAAAAAAAAAAAAAACTGTCAACACATGGCATTTTCCAGAAACTGTGTGTACTCCAGATAGCGATTAATCGATTACTGAATTAGTTGATTATTTTCATAATCAATTAATTTGATTAGCTACTGCAGCCCTAATGCATATTTATTTTTGTAATATTAGCCTACATAAATTTTGCCTTAATTTATACATGAGGCTATGTTTTATTACTCCCACACCAGTTTCATTTATTAATTTTCTTCTACTTAATCGTGTTAAAGGTCACGGGTGGTTAGAGCCCTTCCCAGCAGCTACAGGTCTTAAGGCTGGGACCCACCAACTCCACACCCGACCACCGTCAGAGGACGCAGACAGCTGTTCTTTCACCTCAAGTCTCCCCTGGTCAGCACAAAAAGTTTCTCCCCACACACAGGGGCAACCGAGACCAGCCACAGAGTAATGCATAGGTTTTGCGTATGCATAGCTAGTAACAGGGCTGCACAATATATCGCAAAATTATCGTTATCGCAATATCCATATCGCAAGAATCTAAATATATCGCAATAACGCTGTGGTCTTCCATCTGACAGAGATTTACACTGAAGAATCATTTTCCACCAGAGCCTTAAAAGAACATGTGTTGTGACTAAATAAAAATGTTTAAAAAGTCCAGTTTTAGTGGTAATTTAATTAATTTAGTCACAGCTTAGCCTTGTTTTATTCCTGGTTTAGTCTGTGTTAAGTTTTGATTTTGTCGCTGTTTTGACTTGTAAATACAGGAACTTACATTTTTGTGAAATGTAGTGAATTTAACTTACTATGTTCGAAAAGTAGGCTCTATTTTCAAATATCGCAATAATATGGTTATCGCAATTTTCAACATAGTTATCGAACATCGCATGTTTTCTCCATATCGTGCAGCCCTAATTTGCATTTGGCGATAGTTAGATGCAGAGTGAGCGCTCTTTCAATAATTGATCTTATGACAGGAACAAACAACATGGAACCAACTGGTCCTAGTTGTTTTTTTGTTTTGTTTTTTACCCTCTTTCCTCTCCTTTCAGGCGTTCTCTAGCACTTTGAGGTCAACACAGTAAATAACAATTTGTTCGTATTGTTCTGTCAGGTAAAATAATGGTTAAATATATCATAAAATGACAGCTTATTTTGGAAATTCAGCCAAAAAAACAACTTATTTCCTGTGACAGTTTCCGCACTCATCTGGAACTTACATTTTTGTGAAATGCAGTGAATTTAACTTACTATGTTCGAAAAGTAGGCTCTATTTTCAAATATCACAATAATATCGTTATCGCAATTTTCAACATAGTTATCGAATATCGCATGTTTTCTCCATATCGTGCAGCCCTAGCTAGTAACTATCCATAACAGCAGGCAGCAGTAGTCGCTAAACTCTGCTCATAATGGGCTTCTGTAAATGAACTTCACAACACTCATGTATTTATAAATGAATAATAATAAGGCTTAGGTGTCACAGATGCAGGAAATAGTTTCCCGAACACAAGTCCATTATAATTTAATGATAATGTGGACAGATCAGAGCCAATCAGAGCGCTCCTATAAGGCTTCTTTAAGTGGGGTACACTCTGGACGCTGGTCAGTTTTTTAGAAGGTCATACACAGAGACAAAAACTGAAAGACATTTATTTACTAGGCGTGTTTTAGATTCACCAGTTCACCCATGGTGCGAGGTGTGCTGCCTTCATGCAGAACTCACAAAATACAGTTGTCAGTGCTTTATCGAGCTATGGTGGCATGAAACTCATTACCAGGATTTTTGTCGCTGGAAAATAATAAAAAATGCTTGCAAAAGAAGTTAAAACTTTTATTGTTCACACTGTGATCACTGATAAGTATGTATTTTGATTACTAGGAAGACTGGTCCTTAACCTAATGGTTTAGTTTTGTTGTAATTATAGAATATGTATTGTAGTCTATAATGATACAAGAAATGAGCTGTTTTTGAGTTTTCTTTTCTTTGGCCTTGAGCTGCTATGAACTCTTGTATGTCTTGAGTATGTCTCTTGTATGTATTGTTATTGTGTGTGCAGTTGTGTGAATGGTCCAAAAATATAAGTAAAACATGTAATGAATATTGAGGAAGAATAGCTACTGTTGTTTCAGTGGCTAATGGGAATCTTAATAAACTAAACTAAACTAAACCTATGGGAGTCTTTGGACGGAGGGAGGGAGCGGACAGAAATATTGAGATTGAATCTAAAACTCCTTTAGTAAGAAGCAGAAGCGCTAACCACTCTGCAACCTTGCCTCCCTTTACTAGGATTTTGGATTCATATTTGAAGGAATGTGTATTTTTGGATAACTCACTAACGCTTTATCTCTATGTTCATGTCTTCATCAGTTTCCTGAGGCCAGAACAACACATCTGCCAACTAGATTACATATTTTACTACAAGCTACAACAAGGATACATCCACTATAGGGCTGCACGATATGGGTATAACATGCGATATTCGATAATTATGTTGAATATTGCGATAACGATATTATTGCGATATTTTAAAATAGGGCCTACTATTCTGACTTAGTTAAATTCATGTAAAACAGATCTAGACCTAGTTTAGTCCTAGTTTAGTTCTGGTAAATTAACTTAAAACAAAACTGTATTTACAAGTCAAAACCGCGTCAAAATCTCAACTTAACACAGACTAAATCAGGACTAAAACAAGGCTAAATTGTGACAAAATTAAGGAAATTACCACTAAAACTGGACTTTTAAACATTTTCATTTAGTCACAACACTTTTTTTTAGGGCTCTGGTAAGAAAATCCTTCTGACAGCATAAATCTCAGATGGAAGACCATAGCACTCTTGTGATATATTTAGATTCTTGCGATATTGGATATTGCGATAACGATAATTTTGCGATATATTGTGCAGCCCTAATCCACTCCCAGTCATGTCATCTCACAAAAACAATATCCAACACTTATAACGATATCTAGTAAAGTAAAAAAATCTGTATAACCGCTACTACTACTACTACTTCTACTGCCATCTTTGCTCAGATCCTTCTTACACTTCCTGTTATATTTACGCATTAAGATTCATTTTCCCACAGAGTCCAAAGCACATGCACATCACATTTTTTGTTTTGGTCATAGCTCCTCTGTAACATTATACAATACCCTTGCATCCGCTTATTTTAGCAGGAGTTCTCAATCACTGGAGGTACGTGGGCTTCTTCAAGTCTTGTGGAGTTCTGGTTGTTTTATTTAGAGCCAGCTTTAGTCCTGTTTTAGACTTGCTTTGGTTGGGATTTAACTTTCAAGAAGCAGACCAGTACTGGTTTAGCCTTGGTTATATCTTGGTTTATTCCTGATTTAGTCTAGGTTTAGTCCTGGGTGAGACCTTGTATAAACTGGTGCCTGAGATGAAAACGGCGCTCAAAGTATGGAGCTTAAAGTGGCGTGGCTGCCGTGTAGCTTTCCGTAACTCCGTCCATAAATCTGCCAGGCATCGTACTTTAAAGAAAATTATTTATTTGCCACCACCCAGTACAGGAGCTTTTCAGTCGGTACCGTAAAGTTATTGTTGTTTGGTATCCAGTCTGACCAAGTTCAGCCTTTGTTCTTTAGTTATATGCTGGTTTTAATCTTGGTTTAGTCCTAGATTAGTCCTTATTATGTCTTGGTTTAGTCCTGGCTTTGTTTAGATTTAGTCTGGTTGGGAACGTAGACCACTGCTTGCCCCGGGTCTTGGTTTAGTCCTGGCTGAGACCTAGTTTGGCCTTTGTTTCCTAATTATGTGCTGGTTCAATCCTGGTTTAGCCCTCATCTTTTTCCACAAAGTCCTTACTTAGATCCAATAAATAAGCCAGGACTGGATTTAGAACTGGCGTGGTTTAGATTTAGTCTGGTTGGGAAATCAATTTCATAAGTAGACCACTGCTTAGTCCTGCTTTAGTCCTGGTTATGTCTTGGTTTAGTCCTGGCTTAAACATGGTTAAGTCCAGGTTTCAGCCCTGTGTCAGACCTAATTAAGTCTTGGTTTATTCCCAGTTTAGTCCTGGTTACGTCTTGGTTTCGTCCTGGCTTAAACATGGTTTATTTCAGGTTTTTGTCTAAACTCAGACCGAATTAAATCTTGGTTTAATCCTAGTCAGGAGTTGGTTATCTCTTGGTTTAATCCTGTTTATCTTAGTTTAGATTTAGCCCAGTTATTTCAGGTTTAACCCTGGCTTAGACCTGGTTTACTCCAATGGTACTGCCCATTTCACTGCATTAAAGCCAAATATTCACTGAGGTGGTACTTGACGTGACCATTTTGAGAATGTGCTATAACGTACCAGTAACTTGTCCATGTGCCACACAAGTTTGAACTTAGTCGCGGGTTTACTGAGCCACAACTTCTTCTAAAACTTAGCTGTTACTTCTGCTTCCCTTGTTTCTAAGCTTTTTATTGTCACCACCCCAAATCTTCTACCAGCACCACTGAGCACTTTTTTTTTGTTTTTTTACATGCATTTTGGAGCCACCACGGTGCAAACAAACACTACATCCCATTCAAATGCATGTGCTCCTTCCTGTTACTCTTTAGGAAAATGCCATGCCTGTTGCTACATGTTCTTAAGGACTGGCTATGAAAACAACACGGCAAAATGTTGGAGACATAGTGTAAATAATTTTAGGTGTTAATTAAAAATGTCAGAACATAGAGTGACTGAGCAATCGTGGGCGAGGCTACTCCAATAAGCAAACATCCTGGACATTACTATTATCTTCTTAATTTATTAGCTTAAGCTTTAAATGCTGATGTTTTTGCACGCGGATGCCAACTAAAAGCTTTGAGGCATGCAGAGGTTGGTGGTGGTAGGTGATAGCATGCAAAAGATACCACCATAAAAGGACCAGAGTCGCTCAGGTCGCTGTGGTGGTGGTCATGCCATGCTAGTTTAGCTCTGTGCGCGCTATGCTAGCAGGCATCAGCTACAAAAACTCAGCTAAAAACAATGAATTTTGCAAAATAGAGGCGAGGAATGGGGTAGTTTCGCTTTAGGGGATGTGGTGTCAAGTGTTAGCATCGGTTGTTGATGTGTAAAGGGCTGCTACGAAGCGCAATATCCGCGTTTTTTTGCCGCTCTCCAGAACGTAGCCCTACCCAGAGATTTGAAGCAAACTCCAAGTTACTTACCCAATAAAACGTCACTGAATCATCAAAGCAAAGGCGTAGAAAGCGCAGCCAAAGATGGGTAATCACGTGTAGCTAACCTGAGAAGGGTTTAGCTACAAAATGAGCGAGTACAGGAGGTGGACATGGATTCGAGGGACGCCGCCGCCGCCGCCGCCGCTGGAAACGCCTGATAACGCTGCGCCAAACGCGGCCGTGCCATAAAAACTACGTCCATGTAGCGAACCAGAAATGATTATTCCCGTAAACCCGCGTCCATTTAGCAGGAAAAAAACAAACGTAAACAAACACAAAAAAGCCCGCTAGCTGGCTAACAAGCAAGTCCACTTCAGCAGCAGCGACACTGGCCCCATCTCAGTCAGAGACGCCGGGATAAATCCTCCTCCTCGGATGCACCACCGCCGCCAGCAGCGCCATCATCGTGGGGTTTTTATATTTTTTTTTAAGTTTAGCGGGATTTGGAGCGTCAAAGCGGGGGTAAAAGAGGAAAAAAAGGTGTCCCGTGTGGAGGTAAAACCGAGCAGAGGGTTTTTGAATGTGAACGACAGAGATTTTCGTCCCCAGATGCTGCTTTGGTCCCGTTATGTTTCACAGTGGGACATCGTCACAGAGACAAGAGGAAGAGAGCGCGCGGGGATTTCACAATAAAGGCGCGTGCTCTGAGGTCGTGGTTAGAGCCAGAGAGTTGTTGTTGTTTTTTTTGTTTTTTTTTTTGTAAATATATATAAAAGTTTTCATTATTTTATTTATTTTTTTTATACATTGATTAAAATAATAATAATAATAATAAAATAAAAAAGCGTCCGGAAATAGAGGCACCATATTTAACCGGGACAGTCCCAGTTTTTGGCTCCTTGTCCCATGTCCCAACAAATTTTATTAAAAAACACTATTATGTCCCAGTTTTCAACAAACCATGTCCCAGTTGTCCCCAATAGAAAACCATAGGAAACTTAAAATCATTTGTGTAGTCTTTTGTCACTAAAATTATTTACGATGCCATTATTTATATCAATATGTTTCCATTATATTCAAATCTTAAGCCCTAGCGTCATGTTTTTTAATTACATGACTGAAAAATGTACAAATTTCAGAAGCTTTTTTGTCGCTTAATAAATAAAAATGCACTATTATTTATGAATTATAAATGTGTCCCAGTTTTTGAGTCTAGAAATCTCGTCGTCCTACCCTAACCCTTTTTTTTTGCCCCAACTGTGTACAGTCTATATTTATTTATTCTAAATTTACTCATATTTGTCTTTGTAAAAGTACAAGATTTGTAAATATGCAAAGCTTGTATATTTTTTAATCTTTTGTGTTGTATTTTATTCATCACGATGCATGTGATTGTTCTGCACTGTTAATATAATAATAATAATATATAAAGGTGCATTTTTAGAGCTAGAGATGAGACTTTCTTGTATTTTTGTGACTTTAAATGTTTATGTAAATTTATTCATAAACTTTCAAGGTATAATTTAGTTAATTATGAATCCTTTCAAAATACATCAAGGTCCAAAGTTTCTTATACCCACCTGTGTGTATTCTATATTTACTTATTATATATTTACTTCTATTTTTATTTCTTTGTAAATATGCAATTTTTAAAAATCTGTTGTGTTGTATTTTATACATATTATTTCATTGCAGTTAACTATTTTATACATATGTTTTTTGTGTGTTTTTAAATACAATTGAGGTACTGTGACCAAGTCATTTTACTTTGTGGATGAATAAGTTATTTAACTCCTTTTCTTTAAATACCTGAATATCTTATGACTGTGAAGGCCACAGCATCGTAGCAAATGTTGAATGTGTTAACCATAAATGAAAACTACGCCCAGTTTGCCGTAGGAGGGAGAAACGTTAGGATGAACACAAAGGGCCCATGACTGACAGGGGCCCAGGATAATCTTAAAATAACAATATAATATTAGCTTCATTTGCATAGGGCCCATGTTTTTCATTTTCTCGGGGCCCATTAAAACCTGGCAGCGCCCCTGGTTATCATACAGTATTACTGAGCTATTACTGACACTTTTGTCTCGCTGTTTTATAAAAAAAATATGGAAACACTTTATAATAACGCACTGCTATTAAGCAGTAATAAAGCAGTAATAAATGTGTAATTAACAATATTCTGAGTCCAGACTCTGACACTGCAGATTGTCTCTCCTGTCTCTGTCTGTTTACTGTCTAATAAAAAATATCTTTAAAAAATAATATTTTATTAAATAGATTATAGAAACTATATTGACACTGCCTTTTATAATTTTGCATTGATTCCCATGAGTTTATACCTCAAGAACTCAACAGTAATAACAATGTTTATCACTCAATGGTTTTTATAAATGTTGAAGTAATGGTTTGAATAGAGATGTAACAAGACACAAAGTCCACGAAACAAGATTTAAACACCACTGAGATATGTATTTTACCCAAATTAAAAATGTAATTTATTCTCCTGAAAATCATAAAATGCAAAACTATTGAGGTGCATTTTTAAAATCAACTTGTAATGAATGGCATTTACTCATATTATTTGACTTCTATGCAACAACAGAACATCGGCTACTGCCAAATGTTTTGGCACAAACTCCACTGACAGTTTCTCTCCTGTAAAAAGTACAAACAGAACCTGATCCTGAGATCACGAGACAGATTTTTACCTTCACGAGAACTTGTCACACCTTATTTGTAAACAATGACTTAACTGCTTCCTAATCCTTAACCAAACCTAACTATAGCTTCATAGTCAGAGTTATGCCAAAGTGTTACTAAATATATGTTGTTTACTTTCAGCTGATCAAATACAGGTTTATTTAACACACACCTTTTAGTCCAGTCCTTTGTCCATTGTTGAGGTAAACAAACTGTCATCTGTCTGTTTTTATAAGTAACGTTTCTGCTCTTGTTTTGTTATAGAGATTAAAAGAGGTGTGTTTTAAACTGGAATCTGACTTTTTTTGTTTTCACATCTTCCCTCCTCCCTCTTGTTTTGTAGCTTACACCTTACTGCTCAGATGTGTATTCTATGTAGATTAGATTGGCAAAAGTTGTTTGAGAACATTCAACAAATTAAACAATAGTATTTAAATTTAATTAAATAAAAATACATGTAAAATTATATAAAAATAGTAAAATTATAATAAAATATAAAATACAACAAAATAAAAAATATAGTAAAATAATAATAAATAAAAGGTCACGCTGATCAAAAAATAATTTGTTTTCCGTGTTTAACAATGCTTCATCTCTCGTCGCAAATTGTCTGCTTTTGTTTTGAAAACTAAAAGCGGAAGTGCCGTGTTTAATCCCTTTCACTTCACACTTTTTTTTTTTTTTTTTCTTTTTTTTTTACCAAAAGCTCCAAGTGCGCAGACTCTGATATCAAACACTGACGACTTTTCATTTAATTAATCATTGACGGTCAGTGATTTTAATCGCGACATCTACAGCTTACGGCTTTCTCCTTTTTCTCCTTTGACTACAATAAAATTCTTTTTAAAAACCGCGAAGCCAGCGCTCATTTAACTCTCGTGACTTATCTGATTCTAAATAAGTTAGAAATAAGTGAGAAGTTACTAAAAATCTATGAGCTGATCTTATGTAACGGTGAAACGAGTGTAATTTAACACGGATGTCATGTTTTGTCCTCTTCAATGATGTCATTTGTTGTAGGCCGCCCCCTGCTGGCTCAGATGATCATCGCACTTTGACCAGACAAAACTCCAAGGGCATTTAGCAATATGCACAACAAAAAACAAAAACAAAACGATTTTATTTAATATATTTTAGCTTCTTTTTACAGTAACAAGGCTAACAGTGATAATAACAGGAGCAAGTCTAACATTCATGCTCACATTTACTGTAAAGAAGAGTCAGTCACCTCTTCCTTTCACAATAAAATACTCTGAGAAGACGCTTGCAGCAATGAACATGGTCATTTGTGGCCACCACTGTTTGTCTGTGTGTGTCTTTAAGTGTTAGCCCTGCGACTAAGTGCCCTACCAAAGGCCCATAGCATAGGAATAGGGCTGTACGATATGGAGAAAACATGCGATATTCCATAACTATGTTGAAAATTGCGATAACGATATTATTGTGATATTTGAAAATAGAGTCTGCTTTTACATAGTAAATTCAATTTCACAAAAATGTAAGTTCCTGTATTTACAAGTCAAAACAGCGACAAAACACAGACTAAACCAGGAATAAAACAAGGCTAAGCTGTGACTAAATTAATTAAATTACCACTAAAACTGGACTTTTTAAACATTTTTATTTAGTCACAACACATGTTCTTTTAAGGCTCTGGTGGAAAATGATTCTTCAGTGTAAATCTCTGTCAGATGGAAGACCACAGCGTTATTGCGATATATTTACATTATTGCGATACGGATATTGCTATAATGATAATTTTGCGATATATTGTGCAGCCCTAACCAAGATCATTAAAAAAGGTACAGGGCGCTACAACACTAGAACAGACGATGTAAAATGTGTATCATACAAGAAATAAATAGCGTTATTGCGATATATTTAGATTCTTGCGATACAGATATTGCATTTGCTGATATTGCGATAAATTTTGCGATATATTGTGCAGCCCTACTCAGGAATTTTTACACCTGCACCATCGAGAGCATCTGGTGTGTGCATCACCACCTGGGTGGGAAACTGCACAAAGCGTTTACACTCAACACCTCAGGTCAAAAGCTTGGAAGGTCCTGAAACAGCGCAGCCGCTCCGGACGCTCTCTCCTCTCCCTGCTCCCCTCAGGTTCCCGCTGCCCGAGGACTAAGACCAGACGTGTCCAAAGTGCGGCCCAGGGGCCATTTGTGGCACGGTTTGAGATTTCATATGGCCCTCCAGCACTTTTGCACTACAGTGTTTCTGTAGCTTTGTCTGTACTTTTGTGCGTCTCATCTAATACTCTCTGCCTTGTATTTTCAAATTGTGTTGCAAAATAATTGCAGTTGTAATTTTTATGTTCAAAGATATTTTTTTGTTGGGACTTAGATTAGATTGAGCTTTATTAATTGCACAGTAGAGAAATTCACTTGTTCAGGCAGATCTTATACAGAATTAAGTGCAGAAAGCAAGAAAATAAAGTGAGCACAGACAAAAAGGTGCAAGACAAAAGTGACTTCTGTTAGATTGTGTTGTGTTATAATTATTTGGCTTATAATTATTTATAAATACTACTAGTGTTGGCCCTTGAAGATTTGCACATCTTCAGATCTGGCCCTCATTGGAAAAAGTTTGGTCCTCTCTGACTAAGACTGTGGTTAAAAAAGAGTCATTTTTATCCTGAAGCCTTCCATCTACTCCACTCTGAGCCTTAAACCGGACTGTCCACATACAAACTCTGCCCTGTCTCTGATTTCATTTGCACAACTCCATGCAGCCTATTGTCACTGCTGCAATAATATACTCGACTGCAGACATTCCCCAAGTAAAGACTGTCATGTCCCCCTTAAATTCCTAAAAATCCCTCGCGGACCCCCAACGATAAAACTTCCCTCTATTCAAAAGACTCTGCCATGTTTTTCTCCATGTTTTTTTAATAAAAACATTACAAATTTACTCAACAGTAAACGTTGGTGGAGTGGTGTTTGTGTGGTCTTAAGTGGGGACAAATATTTATGATAATGGTAATTTAATTTTTTGCTGATACAGTGTTTATTGTATATAGTTTTTATCTGTGAATGATGTTAATGAAATAATACGTGAAATTTTATAGTAGGGTTTGATTGATGAATTGATTTTTACGGAAAATAATGAGAACGAATTACTATTTATGTAGTTTTAATAAGATTCAATACAGATGAGTTTATCTTTGTGTAAATTTTATTGTTATTTATGTGTATTGATGAAATGATAATTGCATATGTTTAAGGACTACAGATGGAAATTAGCCATGTGGCTATAATCTGGTGCAGACATTTTTGCTTTCGCATTATGTTTAACTGTACATTGTCCTTCAAATAAATGAATAAATAAAAAATAAAATAAAAACACTTATTATTGAGTAAAAGTTGTTTTAAAGTAATATTTCAAAAGAAGTATACAACTGTAATTAATTTCGTTAATTTCGTTGTTTTTAGGCACGGCAGTAGCTCAGTTGGTAGAGCCGCGAAGGTTGGGGGTTCAAACCTCGCATTGCATACTGTCGTTGTGTCCTTGGGCAAGACACTTAACCCACCCTGCCTCCAGTGTCTGCACACACTGGTGTGTGAGTGTGAATGGGTGAATGGTTCCTTGAAGTAAAGCGCCCATGGAGGTAGGAAAGCTCTATATAAATGTGACCATTTAATATTTTCATTGATTTTTGTATGTTTTATGTTTTTATGAACCAAAAACATGTGTCTGAAATAATAATAATAAAAAAATAATAGATTCAAATTGAAATTAAAACATAGACAGCCTCTCGGGGCCTTCCTGTAGTACCTTTGTGGACCCCCAGGGGGCCCCAGACCACTGCTCTACTTTATCCAATGTATACCATGACACCTTTAATTCTATGTTTTATATATTTACAGTGAAGCCCGAAATTATTCATACCCATTCAAGCAGCAAGTTGTTTTTTTGACCGGAAATGACACAGCCTTAAGATAATAAGACGATGTCTGTGAAGACTCTCACTCGTCCAGGGTAAATGCATCGCAACAAAAGTTTAAAAAGCAGTCATCTGGATTAGATTTTTCAAGTAGAAGACGTTTCACCTCTTATCCAAGAGGCTTGAGAATTGAGAAAGCCTCTTGGATAAGAGGTGAAACGTCTTCTACTTGAAAAATCTAATCCAGATGACTGCTTTTTAAACTTTTGTTGCGATAATAAGACGATGTAGAGGTTTCATTGTGGAAAAAAATATTTCTCAGTTGTTTTTTTTTAACATTTGACCAAAAAGTGGCATGGTTGGTTGAATGAAAGTAACTAAGTCAGAATTTGCCAGGGGTATGAATAATTTCGGGCTTCACTGTATATTTTTTATACGCTTGTACCATTTTATTCTCTTGCTACTAGATGCAGGTACAAAAATACATTTCACTGTGTAGCCGCATGTGACAAATAAAACTTATCTTCTCCAGTGACAACGACCCTATGCTCTTTGTAAAATAGTTGAGAACTAATTACTTCTACAAAAGCCTTTTTCTTCTAGTGGGAGTATTTTTAGGGGTATTCAGACTGCTGTTGTGATACTGGGCTATAGAAATAATATTTAATTAAATTGAGTAAGTGTGATTGTGTTTGATGCTGGTTGGAGGCACAAAACGGCAGCCACGTCTCCATCAGTCTGCCCCAGGACAGCTGTGGCTACAGAACTAGTCCAGTGAATGAATACTGGACCAAATTGTAAGGAGATTTAAGGAGCTTGTGCATATAAATCCAATCCATTATTATTCTTTTGAAGGTTTTTACTGCACATGCCTCTGAGTGTTAGCCCTGTCACTAATGGTCATCATCAGGAGCACGAAAAGGTGGAGCCACTCACTGCTGAGAGTGGATTAGACGAGAGAGAATCTACACTCAAAACAAAAAACAAGCCAAACGACAGGAATAACCAATGATAACCAGACCCAGAGTAATGGAAACACAAGCAGGATTTGGGGCGACCTGTGTCAAGCATCCTGTATTTACTGTAACTACCAACTAGGGCTGCACAATATGTCGCGAAATTATCATTATCGCAGTATCAGCAAACACAAAATCTGTATCGCAATAACGCTACGGTCTTCCATCTGACAGAGATTTACACTGAAGATTGAAATAAAAACGTGTCGTGACTCAAAAATGTTTATAAAGTCCAGTTTTAGTGGTAATTTCCTTAATTTAGTCACAATTTAGCCTTGTTTAATTCCCGGTTTAGTCTGTGTTAAGTGTTGACCTCTGAATAGAGTTACCTACATTTTTGTTTTAAGTGAATTTAACTTACTGTGTCAGAAAAGTAGGTTCTATTTTGAAATATCGCAATAATATCGTTATTGCAATGCTTTTTCCATATTTTGCAGGCCTACTACCAACACTGAAAAAGATAAACCCATAAAAGACACATTAAAAACTTACATTTCTTTTCAGTTTTAATTAAAAAAGTTTAAGCATATACAAATGTCACAGGTGAAAACGACTCCTCCTCCTAAAACCGACCGTAGGGCCCTCTCTGTGGCGGAGGCTGGGGCCCTCCCTGCTGCAGCTGGTGCCTGAGCTGCTGGGAGTACGGATCCTCCAGGGATTTCACTGAGACCGCCATCTTGGGTCCGGTCTTCCACTCGGTGCCGCTCTCGTCCACCACGGAGGCCTCCACGGTGACGGAGTGAGTGCCCAGGACGGAGAAGTTCAGCAGGAACTGGGTGCTGAAGTAGTCGTTGTGAGGCTCCACGCGCTGCTCGATCTCGTTGGTTTTGGCGTCGAGTGCGACCTGAAAGAGACGGAGGACAGAGTCAGAGTGAATTCAGTTTAAAAAAAAAGAAAGAAAAACAAAACAAAAGCACTGCAAATTTCACAAATCATCAAACAAATCAAGATAACGCTGAAGTCTGTCACTGGTCACTCAGCAATATTGACAAGATTTTCTCCTAAAAAAAGGTGCACTGGGGGAACCTGTCCGTGGAGGATGTGGATTTATTCATATTTGGAATTTTGATAGCGTGGAACCTATTCCTCGGCCGTGGGACTGCCCTGACCTATCGGAGGATTTCACCCAGCCACTGTCTGTGGGAAGTAAAGGGAGTAAAGTTTTCCATCAGAGAGTGGCACAGACTGAGGCCGTGACATCTCAGCCTGGACTGTGGAGGCGCTGGACACCATCGGAAATGTCAAAGTCACTCCATGAACCAGATGTACGACGGGACAAAATTAACCGAAGACCAGCCTAAATGGATTAAAATAGCGTTTACCCCCTTCACCTTCTCCCTAAATATCTCCTTTCCCTCGGTTTGGGAGGTCAGCTGGGTCTTCTTATCTCTCCCTGTGCACTGCCAGATCTCCCGTCAAGGACAAGCCACAGAACTGAACTTGTAAACATCTGAGTCGTGGCTTTAACTTTCTCAAACACAAGCTCAGACTTTTACTGCGTCATACCCCCCCCATCCCAGCCCTCTCCATCCGTCTGCCTCCTCCTTTTTCCCTATCTCGCTTTGCAATACTGTATTTACCTTTCTAGAAAGCGTGTGGTGGCTCTCGTAGTAGCTGTGGCCTGGAGGCTTGCTCCAAACACAATTTCACTGTACTTTTTTGTGCAAGTGACAATAAACTTCTCTGTCTGTCTATGCTGCATTCATGTGCTCCTTGGATGTTCGTCTTCCTGAGATGAGAAGTAATTTTTCTGACTTGTTTACGTTCAGAACCGGTGACTAGGCGGGATTTCTAGGCGCAGCCAGGGGCTGGAGGGAGTCTTGTTTGGGAACCACAGGATTTCATCTCTGCTTTTTGCGGATGATGATGTTCTGTTGGCTTCATCAAGCCAAGACCTTCAGCATGTGCTGGGGGCGGTTTGCAGCCGAGTGTGAAGCGGCTGGGATGAGAATCAGCACCTCCAAGTCTGAAGCCATGGTTCTCGACCGGAAAAGGGTGGCTTGCCCTCTCCAGTTTGGGGGAGAGCTCCTGCCTCAAGTGGAGGAGTTTAAGTATCTCGGGGTCTTGTTCACGAGTGAGGGAAGGATGGAGCGTGAGATCGACAGACGGATCGGTGCAGCGTCTGCAGTAATGCGGTCGTTGTATCGGTCTGTGGTGGTGAAGAAGGAGCTGAGCTGAAAGGTGAAGCTCTCGATTTACTGTTGATCTACGTTCCTACTCTCACCTATGGTCATGAGCTTTGGGTCATGACCGAAAGGACAAGATCCTGGATACAAGTGGCCGAAATGAGTTTCCTCTGCAGGGTGGGTGGGCGCTCCCTTAGAGATAGGGTGAGGAGCTCAGTTACACGGGAGGAGCTCGGAGTAGAGCCGCTGCTCCTCCACACTGAGAGGTGGCTCGGATGCCTCCTGGATGCCTCCCTGGGGAGGTGTTCCGGGCATGTCCCACTGGGAGGAGGCCCCGGGGAAGACCTAGGACACGCTGGAGGGACTATATCTCTCTGCTGGGCCTGGGAACACCTTGGGGTGCCCCCGGTAGAGCTGGAGGAAGTGTCTGTGGAGAGGGAAGTCTGGGCATCTTTGCTTAGACTGCTGCCCCCGCGACCCGGTCCCGGATAAAGCGGAAGAAGATGGATGGATGGTTTATGTTCATTTTATCTCAGAAAGCACATGTAGACTAACAAAGTTATTGGGCAGTAATGTTAGTTATTAGCATTTAACACCGCTAACTAATCAGATTTACCATTATATTAGCCTTCTCACTACTAAAAAGTTGAAAGTGGATACATTTTGCAAATATAACTTTAGCCAAAGCGCTTGGAAATTAGAGATAAAATAAATTAACGGCAATGATTAGAATTTCTAACGCAATTCTGTTACTTTTATGCGAGTGAAAGCTTATCGTAAACATATATTATTAGCAAAGTTTAGTCAAAAAGCTCATATTAAAAGCAAATTAATAAATCAGTTGCTTTTCTGCACTGTCCATGAAGCAGATGACGTCAGGTGGGAAAGTCAGGCAGCAGGGTTTGACCCAAGTTCTTTTTCAGACTTGTGCAGGCGTTCTTGTGCATTTTTTTTAACTCTGAAAAACAAATTTCCGAGGACCACATGAATGCACCATTACATCCCAATCAGCAAACTCCTTGACGTACAATAAATAGCTGAACTTTCTAATATTTACATTCAAAACTCATTTACAATAAGAATTTGTTGACTGAAAACATATCGACATTTCTGAGCTTCCTCTCATGTTATAATGTTCCCTCACCAAAAACATACCTGGAGTGTTTTATTTCATTCACACCTGTTTTAGTAATCCTGTATTCTCTAGCACTACATTTCTAAGGCCTCAGAACGCTCGGTTTTACAAAGCCCCTCCCCAGGAAGCACTGACCAATCAAAAAGCCCTCTACATCCGTCTGCCCTCATTTATTTATAAAAAAAAAACGGTGTACAGCTCTGTTTCCACTGATTCCTCACAGATATTTTTCATTTTGTAGAAAAATGGCATCGTACAAAAGGAAATAATGAGCTCTTTTTTCCGTTTCCGTTCAAAAGACCATGACATTTCTAAACTCTGCTGCCCTCTGCTGGTCTCTTCACCTGTTTCTTTATGGCAGTAGTAAAGTAATTATTGCAAACGCTTTCTTTTAGTCACGTTTTTCTAGTTATAAAACGTGCAATGCTGTTCTAGAGGTGATCATCTTTGGTTAAAAAGATAAATAAACCCATAACACGGCGCCTTTAATGACAAAAATTGAATTGTACGGAGGTTAAATATAGTTTCAGTGTTTATCTCATGGGAAAAAATATTGTTTTAATGACATGAAATGGTGAAACAAATGAAAAATACATGCTATAAACGTGATTGTGGTAAAATAATTTGAATAAAATAAGTGTAGTTCTGTAAAAAGTGATTTAAACTAAAATAATGAGGAATAAAACTGAGCTTATTACCTTATCCGGTGCAGTCTTGCTCTGCAGCACTGAGGTCACGTTGAGGCACACAGACTGGATCTTTCTGAAGAGTCCCGGACTGGACCCGTGCTGCACCACTCCCTCCACCTTCAGGGTCAGCTGCTGAGTGTTCTGCACCGGGATGGGCTCAGTCGGGGTCCGGGGCGAGGGCGACAGGGCGAGCTGAGCGGGACAGAAGAGCTCATGGTTAAACAGTTTATACGTCAACAATTACTGGTCTGGTTTTGAGTCGCTGTTAATGGTGGGCAGTAAAATCAAACTAAAAGAACCAAAAGTCAAAAGCCTTCCTATGACAGTGGTTCTCAAACTGTGGTGCAGGTATCACTGGTGGTACACAGCCTTCCTCTGGTGGTACTTAGGAGACATGTGCAGTTAAAGTCCTGATTTAGTTTAATTTAGATCCAGTTTTATTTCTGTTTGAGTTCTGCTCTGGGGATTAAATTTGTGTGGACCGCTGTTTATTCCCATTTTTGTCCTTGATTAGTCCCAGTTATGAGTTTAGTCCTGGCTTAAACCTGGTTTAGTCTTGGTTTAATCCATTTTCAGTCCTTGTTTTGTCCAGATTTCGTCCATTTTTTGGGGTAAATTGTCCAAAATATCACCTCCCAAATCCTCATATTAACTCCAAACACAAGTGACTTTTTAACTTGTTAACCTTTACTGCTAGGAAGAATATTTGGCTTTTTTGGATCAAGGACTGGCACAATTTGATTCTGGAGAACGCTTAACGCTCAACAAACACTTTCTACTCAACCTGGGACCCTTGTTTAAAGTATAACGGCCCTGTGTTGGCCTCTCATGTACTTTAAGGTTTTCCTCATCATGGACTAGATGTTTATGGCTGAAATCTGGCTGCTTTGCTTTTTGTTTCGTCCTCATTTTGTTCTGTCTGAGCTACTTTGTGTCAATGTGTTTTTGTAATATATATATAAAACAATTCTGAGGTGGTACTAGGTGTAAAATGTTTAGGAATCACTGTCGGATAAGTAGTGTGTGGGAAGTACTTTTAGGATTATTTTTGTCTTTTGCCTTTAATTAAATGAATAGGCTTCATACTTGAATTTTGGATATACTAGTATAGCAATGTTTTTTAATTTATTTAAGGACAATATTGAGATACTTCCCATGCCTGGACACCCATTCTACTTCTTATTTAAACTGGTCTATGTGGATTTAAGTTGGCTTTTGTACCAACATAAAAGTTACTATATTTTAAAATGTTATAAACTTAGTAATGACTATTATTTCTTGTACGATAGACATTTTACAGTTTTTAATAGTCTGTTCTAGTGTTGTAGCACCCTGGACCGGTTTTTATACCATTTTTTAATGATCTTAGTTAGGGCTGCACAATATATCGCAAAATTATCGTTATCGCAAAATCAGCAAATGCAATATCCGTATCGCAGGAATCTAAATATATGGCAATAACGCTGTGGTCTTCCATCTGACAGAGATTTACACTGAAGAATCATTTTCCACCAGAGCCTTAAAAGAACATGTGTTGTGACTAAATAAAAATGTTTAAAAAGTCCAGTTTTAGTGGTAATTTAATTAATTTAGTCACAGCTTAGCCTTGTTTTATTCCTGGTTTAGTCTGTGTTAAGTTTTAATTTTGTGGCTGTTTTGACTTGTAAATACAGGAACTTACATTTTTGTGAAATGTAGTGAATTTAACTTATGTCGAAAAGTAGGCTCAATTTTCAAATATCGCAATAATATTGTTATTGCAATTTTCAATATTTCAACAGTCATCAAATATCGCATGTTTTCTCCATATTGTGCAGCCCTAATTTTGGTCTCACCTCAGTCTCGGGTGCAGTTTTACTCGGTCTTACAGCCGTCTAGGATGTGGCGGTCTTTAAAAACCTTTAAAATGATAAGAAAATACTGTACTTTTGAACATGTTTTCAGTCTTCATGTCTCGTTCTGGAACCTGAACCTAAAACCCAAAATATTTTATTTCACGTCGCAACCTTCATTGTTTGAAAAAGTATTTTGCAGGTCTTGGGCGACGTCTCACACAACACTTTCTACAAAAATCTATGTGGTGCATTTTATATTTTGCAGTTAAAGACAGTGGTCATTGCTTGAAAGACTTGAAAGAACAGACTAGTGTTGTAGTCAAGGACCATACTAAACAAGACCAAGACCAGTCCAGAGAAAGCCTAGAGACTTTTGCGGTTTGAGAACAAGACTTCAAGACTGAAAAACATAATATTCAAAAGTATAGTGTTTTCTTATAATGTTAAAGGTTTATAAAAATCTCAGAGATAGTCAAATCCGTGACCGAGACAAGACTGAGTAACATTGGATTCGAGACCGTGACCGAGTAAAACGGAAGCTGAGACTGAGACGAGACCAAGATCATAAAAAAATAGTCCCAAGATGGGTCTACAACACTAGAACAGTTCATTAAAAAGTCTATAAAATGTCTATTGTAGAAGTAAGAATCAGTTATTACTAAGTAACATTTAAAAAAACATAGTGGACCGTTACTTTATAGATTCTGAGCCTAAACTCTTTCGGTACTTTTACCTTAATGCTGGTTGACTGCAGTTTTTGGAAGAAATATCTCTGGAAAGACAGCGGGACCTTCAGCAGAGCTATGACAGCATCACAGAGACATCCCGTGTGCTAAAAGAAAGGACAACAATTACTCACTCAACGTAATTAAAGTTACATTATTAGCTGATTTTTTAGTGTTAAACAGTACCAGGTATGAGACCGGGGGATGCTTCTTGCTCAGACCTTCCACTTCCTCCAGGACTCTGTTAAAGACTGACATCATCCTCCGCTCGTATTCACTTTCCGTTTGGACCGAGCCCAGCGTGCCGTACTCCTGAAAACTGCACCAAAACAAAATCATCTTTAATATAAATGCTATTGTGCCATGTTTACTTACAGCATTGATTGAAGTTGCTTTCTTACATTGAGGCCTGTGGGTCCAGGATCAGGGCTTCGATCACGTGAGAGACCAACAGGCAGCTCTGTTGTTGACTGCACTCATGGTTAAGAGGGAACATTTAACAAAACGTGGAGTTATTTGGTCATTTGCAGTGCATTTATATATTTGGCTTTCGAAGACTAAAATTAACCTAAATCAAGGGAATGTAACACTAAAGAAGGACTAAACCAGGACTAAAACTAAACCAGGAATAAACCAGAACAAAACTAGGAACAAACCAGGTCTAAACGCAGTCTAAACCAGGACTAAAAGAGGACTAAGCTGGGTCCAAACCTGGACAAAACCAGGATTAACCCAGGACTACACCAAAGGGATGCAACACTAAAGAAGGACTAAACCAGGTCTAAACCAGGACTGAACTATGACTAAACCAGGACTGAACCATGACTAAACCAGGTCTTAAACTAGAACTAAACCAAGAGTAATAACCAGGACAAAACTAGGGACAAACCAGGTCTAAACGCAGTCTAAACCAGGACTAAAAAGCTGGGTCCAAACCTGGACAAAACCAGGATTAACCCAGGACTACACCAAAGGGAACGCAACACTAAAGAAGGACTAAACCAGGTCTAAAACTAAAACTAAACCAGGAATAAACCAGAACAAAACTAGGAACAAACCAGGTCTAAACCCAGTCTAAACCAGGACTAAAAGAGGACTAAACTGGGTCCAAACCTGGACAAAACCAGGATTAACCCAGGACTACACCAAAGGGAACGCAACACTAAAGAAGGACTAAACCAGGTCTAAACCAGGACTGAACCACGACTAAACCAGGTCTTAAACTAGAACAAAACCAGGACTAAACCAGGACTGAACCACGACTAAACCAGGTCTTAAACTAGAACTAAACCAGGACTAAACCAGGACTGAACCACGACTAAACCAGGTCTTAAACTAGAACTAAACCAGGACTAATAACCAGGACAAAACTAGGAACAAACCAGGTCTAAACGCAGTCTAAACCAGGACTAAACAAGGTCTAAACCAGGACTAAACAAGGTCTAAACCAGGACTAAACAAGGTCTAAACCAGGACTAAACAAGGTCTAAACCAGGACTAAACAAGGTCTAAACCAGGACTAAAGGAGGACTAAGCTGGGTCCAAACCTGGACAAAACCAGGATTAACCCAGGACTACACCAAAGGGAACGCAACACTAAAGAAGGACTAAACCAGGTCTAAAACTAAAACTAAACCAGGAATAAACCAGAACAAAACTAGGAACAAACCAGGTCTAAACCCAGTCTAAACCAGGACTAAAAGAGGACTAAGCTGGGTCCAAACCTGGACAAAACCAGGATTAACCCAGGACTACACCAAAGGGAACGCAACACTAAAGAAGGACTAAACCAGGTCTAAACCAGGACTGAACCACGACTAAACCAGGTCTTAAACTAGAACAAAACCAGGACTAAACCAGGACTGAACCACGACTAAACCAGGTCTTAAACTAGAACTAAACCAGGACTAATAACCAGGACAAAACTAGGAACAAACCAGGTCTAAACGCAGTCTAAACCAGGACTAAACAAGGTCTAAACCAGGACTAAACAAGGTCTAAACCAGGACTAAAGGAGGACTAAGCTGGGTCCAAATCAGGACAAAACCAGGACTACTCCAAAGGAATGCAACACTAAAGAAGTACTAAACCAGGTCTAAACCAGGACTGAACCACGACTAAACCAGGTCTTAAACTAGAACTAAACCAGGAGTAATAACCAGGACAAAACTAGGAACAAACCAGGTCTAAATGCAGTCTAAACCAGGACTAAAGGAGGACTAAGCTGGGTCCAAATCAGGACAAAAGCAGGACTAACCCAGGACTACTCCAAAGGAAAGCAAATCAGGACTAAACCGGGTCTAAAACCAGAACTCAATCAGGAAAAAAAATGGTCTAAAACTAGGAAGAAACCAGGTCTTTTAAACCAGGTTTAAATCCAGTCTAAACCAGGATTAAGCCAGGTCCAAACCAGGACTAAAGCAGGTCCTGGTGTCAGTGTTGTTGAAGGATACAGCTCCACATTTCTGAGCGTGGCGAAGTCTGCGTCAAAAGAAGACTGGTGCAGGTCGGCGTATCGAGCCGCGAGATTTCTGAACTCATCCATGCAAACCTTCATCTGGAAAAGGAACGTTTGAAGGTTAAAGATAAACACACAGCACAGGAACGGCACTCACAGCACAGAAGGTCCCAGGTTCAATTCCTAGACCAGGCAGGACTTTCTTTGTAAAGGTTTCTCCGAGACAATCTTTTTTTGTTTCCCCCACTGCCCGGCCTTTTGTCAGACTGTAAATACCCTCACTCGTTTACTTGTGTTAATTTTTCAAAAAGTGATCATAGAGTGGTCATCTGTGTTTATTAGTACAAAGACATTTTATACTTTATCATAAAAGCTAATCCTCTTGCATTTTTGCTTTGAAATTAAATTCAAGATACAAATAAAAGAAGAATACATATAAAAAATAATTAATACAAATATAACAATATAAACTTCTTATTTTAATATATTTTTCAACTAAAAACTAAAACTAAACTAAGAGAAATGTATGAAAAATAAACATTTATATAACTCTTTAAAACAAGCTTTATATTAGGCCTATTTAGATAATATTTCTGGTAGTTTCAGCTCATTTTATCAATCAATCAATTGTCATAATACATGTACCTATAGGGGTCCACGTCCCTCTGGTTGGGAAACACTGATCTAGTCATGAAATTAAAACATGTACAACTGATCCTCCACAGCTGGGTGCTCTGGACCAGGCTGGTAGCGAGAAGCAGGGTAACTCCAGGTTTTGTCTTGTGAAATTTAAGACCTTTTAGAGCCTTTTTAATGTCACTTAAAATTAAAAGTATTGCCAGGACCACCAGAAAAAGAACGATATGATTTTTGCACTAATGAAAGGGTTTTACTTTAAAACCTAAAATGCAGGGCAGCTGATGGACGATAAATACTGTTGTTGATATGTAGGGGAGATTTTCTTAATTTTTACAAAAGAAATGAATGTAATATAGCCATTTGTTTTAGTAATGCTTATTGAAACTCAAACAAATGTGAATTAAGAGTGAGAACAGTTAAAGAATGAGTTTTTTTTGAGAAAAACAATTAGGCAATCTCAATAAAACTCTCTGCAGGTAGAGTATGGGGAGATGAGCAAAATCTTTTTACTGCTGTTTTGAGCTTTTCAGGCTGAGATAAAGTGATTTTGGATGTTTCCCTATCAACTGCAGAGTAAGAGCCCAGACTGCTACAAGATGGCTGGGGAAGCTGGAGTCCTTCAGTCACATGGTTGTCCGGACATGTGCCGGCATTAAAGTGCAAGAATCGACCGATTGTCTAAAAAAAAAAATGCAAAAACTGGCGATGTCGAGGTCTAGTCCAGACCACTGCTCAGGTTGCCCCAGACTCATTAGGAAGCAGTGAGCAGATTTTCCTACTGGGAAACTCTTTTATTTAAAATGTATAATCAACACTTTTATAATAACTATGACAATGAAGCTTAATTTTTAGGGTTGCTCACAATTTAAAATGACCTTTTCACCACATCACATTGTTTATCATGGCATGCTTTTAGAAATACTTTTTGTTTTTTTTGTCCCTACTTAAAGTTACACTGTGTAAGATTCCCGGTCTTGCGCCTCTAGAGGCCACAGGTGCCACTGCACCGTCGCAAAACGTAAACACTAGGGCCCCTCCTCCTTCTGAAACTGTGCAAGCGTGCGTCTATTTCCATCATTGTTTCAACTTTAGTTGACCTGCTGCTACCTTTGGAAGTTTGGACTGGATCTTCTATAGAGTTAGCGCTAGCGTTAGCTTATCAACAAATATCGTGCAATGGTCGCAGTAAAAACAACTAATAACTGTATGAAAAAGCACGTTCTAAAGAAAAAATAAAGAGGCTAATTTACCTGCCCAACAATAAAGAAACAAAAACGTGATCCGATTTGCAGCCTTCTCTGTCTCTCATCTGACGCCAGCGAGCAAAAGTCTGTCCGATGTTGACTCTTGTCTGCGATCTGATGCGGTCCCTTTCACATTTTCTTTTTCTTGCCTCGTCCGACATTGTCTTCATCTTCTTGTGTCCTTCGGCCCTGACGAACTGGCGAAAATAACAACGCTAAAAGTAGCTTCCTGGTTATACCTGCGCCTCAAGTCATTTCCTGTCACGTGACTCTTCCTCAACAGCGGAGCGCTCCCGGCCAAGTTGCGAGGGTGGTTTCTCAGTACAGAAGCCCCGCTCGGAGCAACAGATCGCAGCCTCAGGCCTTATAATCGCTCAAAAAAATCACAAAAACAAGTCAGTATGCCCCACATATTTAGGAGAAAAGTTACACAGTGTAACTTTAAGAATGAGCACAAGAAGCTGTTGCTCTAATAAATCAAAATTAACAAAAAGTAAAATGGAAGTCTCCTGCTGTATGTCACCTGCAGAGAGATGCGTCCGCAGCGCTGCAGCTCGCTGCCGGAGGTGAGAGCGACAGGTGGTGGCGATGGCCGGAGGGGGGCTGGTCTTCAGGCTGTTGCAGGTGCAGATGAGCTGGGACAGGGCCTGCAGCGTGTCGATACGGATCTTAATGAACTCGCACTGGAAGGTCAGAGGGCTCAGGGGAGTGCTGGCAGCCTACAGACAGGAAATAATGACAAATAAACAGGGACAGGTAGAGTTTGGGTTAAACAAATAAGTGTAGTGGGTTAGTATAGGTTTTGGTATGTAGGCCCTTCAAGATTTTGCCAAAGATCTTTCTGGTGACAATTTTCAAAGACTACCGTATTTCCTGGACTATAAGTCACACTTTTTTCCATAGTCTGGCTAGGGGTGCGACGTATACTCAGGTGTGACTTATATATTAAAATATTTCAGGTGTTGGTTAGAGGGCGCTCTAGGCTTGTGTACCAGCATCTGCTGCACCTGTACCACTGACAATTTAAAATGTAAACATTACCACTAACAACTTAGGCTATAAAGACAACTGAGAAAGAGCGGAATAATTGGAAATGGAACTGATGCTGAGTCTGACGACAGCCACGCAGAGGAGGAAGCGGCGCTTCGTCTACCTCCGGAGTTGGCGGAGTTGTTCAGAAGCGACACTGAGGATGAAGAATTTAAAGGATTTAGCGATTAGGAGTGAGATGGTGAGTTTGGTGAACTTGGTATATTATGTTCTTTATGCTATAGTTATGTGAATAACTGTTAATATATTACGTTAACATACGAGACACCTATTCAGTTCGTTGTTTATGCTTCATGTAGCTGAATAACCATCAATGTGTTACGTTAGCATAGCGCACACCTATTCAGCTGTTGTTCTCTATTCTATTATTACTATAACTTGCCTTTCAACATGAAATGTCTGTTCTTGGTGTCGGATTTTGTAAAATAATTTTTCCCCAAAAAATGCGGCTTATAGTCCAGTGCGACTTATATATGTTTTTTTCTTCTTCATTATGCATTTTTTGGCTAGTGCGACTTATACTCCGAAGCCACTTATAGTCCGGAAAATACGGTAATTAAAATAACAATATACACTGCCTGACCAAAAAAAAAGGTCGCCGCCTGGATTTAACTAAGCAAATAGGTTCAGCAACGTTATGTGCCCAAAGAAAGAGTTTAGCTGACTACCTGCATGTACTGAATGACCAGGTCACTCCATCAATGGATTTTTTCTTTCCTTATGACACAGGCTTATTCCAAGATGACAATGCTAGGATTCATTTGGCTTAAATTATCAAAGAGTGGTTCAGGAAGCATGAGAGATCATTTTCAGACCTGGACTGGCCACCACAGAGTCCAGACCTTAACCCCACTGAGAATCTTTGGGATGTGCTGGAGAAGGCTTTGTGCAGTGGTCACCCTCTCCCATCATCAAACTTAATGCAACACTGGATGGAAATACATTTTTTGACATTGCAGAAGCATAGTGAAACAATGCCACAGTGAATGCATGCTGTAATCAAAGCTAAAAGCGGTCCAGTGAATTATTAGAGCGTGTGGCAACTTTTTTTTTGATCAGGCAGTGTAACTATTCTACACTCCAACTGTTCTGTGTGAAAGCAGCTAATAAAAGGGACCAAAAATGGAGCTAAATAAAATGCAGAACAATAACAACAGCCAAAGTGAATGAATCATCTTCTTTTATTTTAATACATTTTCTTGATCAAAAAAGATGCTGGGCTTCTAAAAACAAACCTTTTAGCTGCTGAGAAGGTGAGAGTGGGTCCTATATTTTGCAGATTTGTGAGCGGCCTATACAACAGAGACGCTGTGCGTTTAGATGCGATTATCAAAACAACATTCAGCAATCAAAGCAGTCTGACAGGTGATATAAACTGGAGAATGAATAATGAGACCGGTCAAGGAAAACTGCAGCAACCCAGCTCTTCCTCTCTCCTCATCCCTGCAGCAGCGCCTTATCATACCTCCGCCCAGTACACTACATAACCCACACCCCTCTACACAAGGATTCAGACAGAAAAAAAACATAAAATGTACCAACTTACCAACCTATAAACACATGTCCTACACTGTGTTCTCTTAGTTTAAAAGGTTGCAACAAAAAACTACAGATTTCTAGTAGAGCTGCACAATATATCGCAAAATTATCGTTATCGCAATATCAGCAAACGCAATATCCGTATCGCAAGAATCTAAATATATCGCAATAACGCTGTGGTCTTCCATCTGACAGAGATTTACACTGAAGAATCATTTTCCACCAGAGCCTTAAAAGAACATGTGTTGTGACTAAATAAAAATGTTTAAAAAGTCCAGTTTTAGTGATAATTTAATTAATTTAGTCACAGCTTAGCCTTGTTTTATTCCTGGTTTAGTCTGTGTTAAGTTTTGATTTTGTCGCTGTTTTGACTTGTAAATACAGGAACTTACATTTTTGTGAAATGTAGTGAATTTAACTTACTATGTTCGAAAAGTAGGCTCTATTTTCAAATATCGCAATAATATCGTTATCGCAATTTTCAACATAGTTATCAAATATCGCATGTTTTCTCCATACCGTGCAGACCTAATTTCTAGGTTTTACTAATCTGAGATTTATGAAAATGTGTCACTATAAAAAAAATACTTCAGTGCTTCTTCCTGCCTGTTTTGAGAGATTTATATTCAATTACTTTTTATGGGGGAAGGGGGGCACCATGCCAACTTGAACCAAAAAATGAGACACGTGAGCTGCATTTAGGAGTGGAGCTACTTCTGAGGGAAAAGTTAATTTTCCAAACTATTTATTGTTAAATATATGTATAACTCATATTATTTCATTTATAATCAGTATTAGCAAATCTAAACGTCACTATTTTATTTTGCAACAATAATTTCAATTCGGTCGGTAAAATGGCGCTGTCTTTTGGTAAATATGTAGAAACTAACCGTGAGTGAAGCGATGCCTTTCTGGTAGGACCGCAGCGCTTCGGCGATGGCGCTCATGGCTCCACTGTAGTCGCCGTCTTTAACGTGACTGAGACACTGCTCGGCCTGAGAAAACTCCTTCAGGCTGTTCAACCAGAAGTAAAAGTGCTCTGAGGCCACACGCGTTCGGAGACTCTGGTACAACTCAGAGGAAAACTCATGGCAACCCTGTGGAGGAAAGAAGTAGGTAAAAATATCATGTCCAGATGACTTCTTTTCAACTCTAAGAATGTTCAGACAAGCACAGGTTACATTTGTTGTCAGTGGCTTATTTATTATTTTAATTATTATTGAATCTAGTTGTTGAGGGCAAAAGAGCGACATCTCACTATTACTGCTCAAGTTAAAGTTTAGTTCGGCAAAATCAACTTTTCTGAGCTTTCTCCCATATTATAATGTTGCTCCCTCATCAAAAACATACCTGGAGTTGTGTTTTGGTTCCGTTTTTTGTTTTCACAGACCCCCGCCAACTCCAGGAAGCACTGACCAATCAACAACAAGCCCTCTACATCCAGTCTGCTCTCACTCATTTATCAAAAAAACAAACAAACAAAAAACAAAACAGTGTACAGCTCTGTTTCCACTGATTCCTCACAGACATTTTTCATTTTGTAGTAAAATGGCATATAAAAAATTTTAAGGAAATAAAAAGCTTTTTTCCCCTGTTTGTTCAAAAGACAGCAACACTCTGCTGCCCTCTGTTGGTGGTCATGTGTTTATTTATGGCACCAATAGGGTACTTATAAAAAAGGCTTTGTTTTAGTAACATAATGTTTTTAGAGGCTGTAAAATGTGCTGCTGTTCTAGAGTTGACCAAAAATGGTGTAAAAATATGAATAAAAGCATAATATATCTCATTTAATGTTAAAATGCTGTCTGTATAAACATGGCAGAAAGTCAAATGTTCAATAAATGTCCTTTTAAGAATACTTTTTATATTGTTAAAGCGGTTTCACTTATTATGGCCATTTATACTTCCCAACACTCCTTGAAACTGCAAGACCCATGTTCCTTATAGACAACAACAGTTCCAGCGCTGCACACAGGCAAGTGAATGGAGGGGTAAAAAATGAAATCAAAATGTGGAAATATACAACCAGATGCTCTTAAAGACCTACACTGCACTTTGGATGTCTGCAGAAGTTTCTAATACAGAAAAAGAACAAGCCATGTATTGAAAGCCACTGAGTAGAAGACAGAGAATAGTGTTGAAGGATACCCAGCCTGGATGATATTTGTGTTCAGTGAAGGAAAACAGCTGCAGTTACCAATCGAGAGGCTTGTCGGGCGATGCGGTAAACCGTCCAGCCGTTGGCCACGTTCTCCAGCTGCTGCTTGATCACAGTCTTCACTTCGGCCGAGAGACAGGACTGACTTGCGACGAAGATCACTGTGGCCAAAGAAACCTTAAGAAAAGAGAAGTTAAAAAGTTAAAAAGTATCTCCCTACAGGCCTCCAGCTCTACCCTCAGCATCCTTCTACCCATTTATTCACCATCTCTCCTCTGCACATGTCCAAACCTCAAATCTGAATCTAGAAAATCTGACTTTATCTTCAAAACATCTAACATGCATCTGTCCCTCTGATGTACTCATGTCATGTTCATGATACAGCGTAATCTCGGAAGTCCCGACTTAGAAAAGTGCTAAAAAATGTCCGTTCACGAGATCAGCTCGGAAAACACATGAATCACCACAATAACAACATAATGATAGTTTAATTTCTATGTTCTTTTATAGTAAACAAATAAATACACCATTAGAACTGTTGGTGTGTACAGAGTTATATCAAGGGATGTTTCTATTTCTATTTTGGTCATTCAGTCATAAATGAATTGTTTTTGCAGAGTTTTAGCGCTGTTAACTTTATTCATTATATAAAAATAAGTAAATTTTTGCAAACAAATGTGAGATCTCTTGTTAAAATAATGATTTGACTGTAACCACACTGTCCTCTGTCACAGAGGGAGTCCCCAGGATTGTGACGTCGGTGTCGGAACTCAGAATCCAACACTTCCACGCTATTTTCTAAGCAAAAATCCCGCCCGAGACAGTGTTCAATGCTGTTTTTCCAAGTCGGAGGTCGGAATTTCCAAGATTCCGATGTATCATGAACACAGCAGCATTCCTAAACCTATCCATCTTCGTCAACAAATATCCCCTATTTTGCTAAATCGACTTTATTTGAGAATATTGTTTCCACCTCAGAAACAGACCTGGAGTAGTACCGTATTTTCCGCACTATAAGGCGCATCGGATTATAAGGCTCACCTTCAATTAATGGCCTATTTTAAAACTGTTTTCATATATAGGACGCACCGCATTATAAGGCGCATCCACTAGATGGCGCTGCGCTATAGGGAATGTCAATAAAACAGTCAAATAAGTCAGTCAGTCAAACTTTATTAATACAATACAAACCAGCGTTCTTACAACTCCCTCGTTGAAAACAATATATTTCCAACTCCATTTGTCACAGATCAAAGCTACATGAACAGTGTTCGAGCGCTCAGTTTTCTGTCCCCTCAATGTCGCAACTCTTCTACTGAGATGGAGCAAAGGCCGCGCCTCCTTGTTCTTTTGCGGCAGGATCCATAAACACGCCTATGGCACACATGAACAGCTGGGACTGGAATTCCCCTTTACCGTTTTTACCGCTGTCACTTCGGCGACGCCCCCTGAATACGGTAGCCATAATTAACCAACATTGATCCATATATAAGGCGCATCGGATTATAAGGCACACTGTCGGTTTTTGAGAAAATTAAAGGCTTTTAAGTGCGCCTTATAGTGCGCAAAATACAGTATTTTGTTTCATTCACTCATGTTTGAGTAATCCTATACTGATGCCAAGGTCGTCTCCTTTTCAAGCGCTGAAAACGCTCGATCTCACAACTAACAGCTGTGCTAAATAGCCATTTTATGCTATGTCCAGTTCCCACCATTGCCAGTAGGGGGCAACATACACCTAATGCAAGCCTTCTCTGCAAAGTCAATGCAACAGCTTCCCAAAAGAAGACATTTTCCATACATTAACATTATTTTAAATTATAAAAAGTGAAATACTAATGCAAAGACTTAAACCGTACACGATCTCTGCTCTCCCCACCGTCTTCTACACCGTTTCCTTTCGTTCTTACTGAAACTCTTTTCTCACACTAGCGTCTCTCACCAGAAGCTCTTGCTGTTTGTCCGTGGACGAGTGACTGGCCACCGTGTAGAGGTCCACCAGGTCCCCCAGCATCCCGTCCCCGAGCACTGGGAGGTGTGTGGCGATGGCGGCGAGAGCGTGGCACATCAACACGCGCGACGAGTCACACGACACGTGGAGCTGGCCCAGCAGGAACTCCACGGCCGACTGGCTCAGGTGGGGGCGGTTCTTCAGCAGCTTGACCAACGACGTGAGGGCCGTCTGCAGATCAGAAATAAACTGATGATGAAGATCGGTCTAAAACAACGATGAGACAGGCTGACAGCACAGTAGCAGAAAGGCTAGAAATCAAAAATGTTTCAGGCACTTCCTTCTGTCATAAAGAAATAACTTCAAAAGTATAATAAAGAAAGACAGCATGAACTTTTGGAAAAACATTTTCAAGCATTTTTTTAGGATCTTCCAACCTTGATAAAATTGTATTTGTATATACGACAAATAACGGTGACAGGTACTGCGCTGCCTGTAGCACTGTGTTGTAAGCTAATTATTTCTGTCCAACAAATGGCAATTTTGAAGCCTTGAAGGTCCCCTATTATTATTTTTTTTTAGCTCTTAACCATGTTATGTTGTTTCTACCTCAAAAACAGACCTGGAGTAGCATTATGTTTCATTCATAATTGTCTGAGTAATCCTGTATACTGAGGCGCTGCCCTTTTCAAGATCTGAAAACGCTCGGTCTCCTGACTCGAAATAGTCACGTGAAACCAGGAAGTGCTCCTGTGTGTTTCTAAAGCCCACACACCGGACTTGTTCTGATCATTTCAGCCTTAAACCACTGTCACTACGAAGCAGTCAGCTCATTTATCTGTTAGCAGCTGCTTGATTATGGAAAAAATAATAAACTTGATTAATTTACCGTATTTTCCGCACTAAAAGCCTTTAATTTTCTCAAAAACCGACAGTGCGCCTTATAATCCGATGCGCCTTATGTATGGATCAATGTTGGTTAATTATGGCTACGGAATTCAGGGGGCGTCGCCAAAGTGACAGCGGTAAAAACGGTAAAGGGGAATTCCAGTCCCAGCTGTTCATGTGTGCCATAGGCGTGTTTATGGATCCTGCCGCAAAAGAACAAGGAGGCGCGGCCTTTGCTCCATCTCAGTAGAAGAGTTGCGACATTGAGGGGACAGAAAACTGAGCGCTCGAACGCTGTTCATGTAGCTTTGAACTGTGACAAATGGAGCTGGAAATACATTGTTTTCAACGAGGGCAGCGCAACTAAGAGCTACCGGTACGTACGCTACCGTATTGTGAATGCACTAACTTGTTTTGGGAGTGAACGGAGTTGTAAGAACGCTGGTTTGTATTCTATTAATAAAGTTTGACTGACTGACTTATCTGACTGTTTTATTGACATTCCCTTTAGCGCAGCTCCATCTAGTGGATGCATAACGCAACCCCAGCCACTACAGTAGCTTCTATTCTATGCGCCTTATAATGCGGTGCGCCCTATATATGAAAACAGTTTTAAAATAGGCCATTCATTGAAGGTGCACCTTATAATCCAATGCGCCTTTTAGTGCAAAAAATACGGTAGTCATAATTGAAATCACGATTGTTCATAAAAAAAGTTATTCCTTTTATATGTTATAATCTCATCATTAACTGTTCGGTGGTTTGCTCGACGTCTTCCTCTTCAAACCCAAAGTGCTCCCAAACAAAAGGAACTCGCCTTTTCTGCAAACCAAGTGTTTCTCCTGTTTCTCTATCTGCCATGTTTCCACTAAAAACTCTCATGTAGGTTACAGCTTTCAGAGCGCCAGCTTTGAGAGAAGAGAGCGCATTCAAAACACACTTCAGAATTAGTGTAATTATTTTTTCTCAATTATAAAATTATTTCGTAATTGTTGGGCGTAATAATTGAAATTAAAATTCGATTAATTGCACAGCCCTAGTGTCATGTTGCTAGGAATCATGCTAATTAACCATTTAATGATCTGTCCAGACCCCACTGTTGCCAGCAGGGGGCGACAGACACCTAATCCAAGCGTTCTCTGCAAAGTAAAAGTAACCGCTCCCCTCAAAGGAAGACGTTTTCCATACATATACATTATTTTAAGTTGAAAAATGTGAAATACTAATGCAAAGGTGTCCAAAACTATTTCAAAAAGCCTGAAAAAAGCATAATATAGGACCTTTAACACGTAGATATATTAGATGTTTAGTATTTAGGATCCAGCTGATGTTCCATTTATGAAATCTAAGTATTATTATCAAAGGTTATGTATGAGTATGAGGTCTGCGATTTTCCAACTTTAAAACACAGAATATAAATCAGTCCAAAACAGTTTAGTAGTATTTTGAAAAGGATTACTTTGAGTGTGGCCTGAGACCCGGGGCTGTTGTCCTGACTGCAGAGCATCACCAGAGATTCCACTCCCAAAACTGTGTCCTGCTCCAACTGCACGATGTCTGAGAGAAAAACAAAACAAAACGATCTTTAATTCACCCGAATAAACAACTGTGTAAGACCTTGTTCCTGACACTGTACCCGGACCTTTCTCGGGACAGGACGCGGCGATGTTGGTGAGGACGTTGACCCCGTGAGCTGCCACTGACAGGTTGCTATGGTAACAGCACTCCTGGGCCAGTTTGACCAGGTCCGTGAGTCTGGGCGGGACCGGGGAGAGACCTGAGGAGGACAAATGAACGGGAAATATGGTCAAGGGCTATAAGGTGTTCCGGTGGTTCTCAAACTGTGGTACGGGTGCTACTGGTGGTACGCTGGGCTTCTTCGAGTGGCAGTTCTGATTTAGTTTAATTTAGAGCCAGCATTATTCCTGTTTTAAACCTACTTTAGTTGGGGCTACTCCTAGTTTATTCCTGGTTTCGTCAGAGATTTAGTCTGGTTTAGTCCTGTTTTAGACCTGGTGTAGCCAAAGATTTGGACTGGTTTAGTCCCGAGTCCTTTAGTTGGGGCTAGTTCTGGTTTATTCCTGGTTTAGACCTGATTTAGTCTTGCTTCAGTCCCAGTTTAGAACTGGTTTAGCAAAGGATGTGTTCTGATTTAGACCTGGTCTAGTTTTGGTTTAGTCCTGTTTTAGACCTGGTTTATTCCTGATTTAATTCTGGTTTAATTCTGGTTTAGTCCTTGTTCAGTTATGGGTTTGGTCTAGTTTATCCCAGGTTTAGTCTTGGTTTAGTCCTGGTTTAGTACCGGTTTAAAGAGTTAGGCCTGTTTCAGACAATTAAAGATGGTATTTGTAAAGCCTAATATTTCTGAGATAGTTCTTAGAGTTTTACTTTAAGCTTTTCTATTTAATATTTTACAAAAGCCTGATAAAAAATTATAACTTATTAATAACTATGAAGTGAGATAAATGTACAATATGGTTATTAGCATTTACTATTATGAATTTATATTTTATATCTTTATTCTTTGGCAATCTAAGAAAGAATTTGTTATAAAAAAGTAAAACATGCTTACTTATTGTGTATGTGCATAAACACTTTGATATTCTGAAATAAAAAATAACTCAGAATGAAAATCTTTATGTTCACCGTCATCAAAAATGGCGTGGCTATCACAACAATAAAAATTATTTCCATAGATTTTTTCCTTAATACCCATTCACTGGTGGCACACACATACAGTAAAATTGTTGCCAAATCTTGTTTATGCATAATTTTTGATTCTTGATGGCAAATGAAATGGATGTTTCTTTTTTCCATTAAAGAACAGGTCAGAAAAAATCAAATAGTGAAGCATCTTACCTGTCATGTTACTGAAGTACTGCTTAATGGCAATGGTCCCAGATAAAGTGGAAATCACAGCCAACATCCCCAGCTTCAGACTGTTGTAGGGGCTGTTCAGAGCACACTCACACAGGGTCTGGGTTGAGAAATAACAGAGTAGTAAAGAAAACTATATCAATATTATGAATGTAATTTTGTTATTTGAAAGTTACCTGTGTGTCTTCTCTCATCCAGAGGTGTGGAGCCTTTTTCGCCAACAGCTTTAGGTCATTTATCGCTAACCGTTTCACTGCTTTCCTGGGGTCGTCCTTTAGATACTGAAGCAGGAGCTGCAGCTATAAATCAACAAAGATGGTAATTAGTGCTGGGCAACAACTGAAATGTCTTGCCATTTGACCAATTATAGCTTTTAGAATTCAGCCAATATGTGAAGTTTGCACCTTTTAAAACATCCTTATAGCCCAAATAATAATCATTAGCCTATTATTTTGCAGATTAAGAAAACTACAGCGGATAGTTAAAAATATGTTCAAAATAGACATGTATGATTGGAATGTTTTTTAACCTTTGGAGGTAAGCTTATTTTTCCATCTCCAAAGTCCCTCCTCTTGTAGCTCTCATGTGCTGCTGAGTCTGCCCCTGTCTGCTCTCTTCTCTCTCCCTCATGATTATCAAAAAGAGTTATGTGAAGTAAATATTTATTTATTTTTTGGTCATTTTTCAGGTAAAACATCATTGATATGATCTAAAAACACAGCATGTTTAGACTGATAGTGCATTAATTAGACAGGGTTCATACACTTTAACAAAAATTTTCCATGACTTTCCCAAAACTTTTGACTAATTCTCCAAGACCTTGAAAAATTAATTACATGTGTTTAAATAGTACTCATAGAAACATACTTTTGCTGCAATTTAATTTGTTAAATTTGGAAATTAGTCAAAAAATGGTGAGGGTTCTTCCCCCAGAAATGTATTCTTCCACAAATTTTACTGACTTATAGCCTAAACACCGGTGATTAAAAGATAATTATACTAAATTAAGTAATCATCTAGCAGCAAAAAAATGTATATAGCTCAAATATTCTGACAAAAAATAGATATTGGTTACTTTTTCCTGCAGAGAGAACAAGAAGGGGCCAAAAAGACAGCGTTTCTACTGAACACTTATACTTACTGTATTCTAGCTGGGCAGGGTTAACTAGGAGTGGCCCAATGTGACTCAAATTTCCAAACCTTTTCCAAAACTTTGTACCAAAATATAAAATCCCAAAACTTTTTCAGGGCGTTGAAATTGCATTTTAAAACTCAGGTTTCAGGTTGAAAAAGTCCCTGATTTTTCCAGGTTTTCCATGACTGTACGCGCCCTGATTAGATGGCCGTATATTAAAACTATATTTAACATCTTTAATGGTTGTAAGATTTTAGCGGTTTGTATCTCAGTGATGCTTGGCTGATCCACGTGAAACAAACACTGTAAGGAAGATAAAAGTCTTTGCTGTCTCTACTTTACTCATCCTCTTTGGTACCTGTTTGGGGATGTCGATGAGGGAAGAGGCAGCCAGTTGAGTGAAGGTGTGCAGAGTAACGATGACCATAGGAGTGGAAGGATACGAGTTCACCAAATGTTGGAGGAGCTCTCTGCTGCTGGAGGCCAGGCTGGCGTCATGGTGCATGTGCTGCAGCATCGGGATCAGCTTCAGCTTCAGCTCCACTGGGGTGTCCAGGCCTGAAGGGAATAAATAAAAAAAATATTAGTGGTGTGAAGTGGGGATATAGTCTTAACAGAACAGTGGACAGGCCAGGTACGGATCTGCAGATAAAGTCAAATTAGATGGGTCTTGTGGATACTGGGGTATATGATTTTTTACTAGGCTACAGACAGGCTGAAGACTACTACTATAATGTCAGGTTGCTGGGAATTGGTGAAAAAAAACCAACACAAAAAGCCTTTTGTCCTGCATAAAGACTAGCCCTTGATGGTACCAAAGTGGCCATTTGATTTATTTTGATTCAGTTATGAATAAATAGCTACACTACAACAGAACAGATCCATCATCTGTTTTTGATATTGTATTTAATAAAAAATAAACTGCTTTATAAGTAATAGTGAATGCAAATGCATAGCGTCTGTTCTAATTAAGAACGGTGTGCTTGTGCTTTTACTTCTCATGTGTTTCTGATATTTATCATCCGTGGTCCCAGTTTGCAGTACAGCACAATACACATGCTACTACTACTCTACTTTGTACTACTGTCATCACTATTAGAAGTGTGACAAGAAGAGACGAGACAAGACGAGATTTTTAAACTATTGAAATATGTTTCTTTTTTTTTTAACAATTAAGGTGCATTTTTTAATCAAATGTAATAAATGGTATTTGCTTAAATTATTTTAATTATATGCAAGAGCAGGCAGTCTGCCAAATGTTTTGCCACAAACTCAACTGTCTCACTTCCCCCCTGTAAAAAGTGCAAACAGAATTTGATCCTGAGATCACGAGACCAGTTTTTACCTTCACAAGAATCTTGTGATGTTTGATCTTGTGAGATCTTGTCACATCCTTAATCACAAAATGCCAATTTATTTAATACGTAAGTTGCAGTTTATTTTATAATTTATCTTACAATGTATATTATGTTGAGCAAATGTATTTAATGTGTTATAATTTAGATGTAAAATGTTCTACTTGGTCTTGTACTTTTTAAAGAACTGCAGCATTAAATCTTGATTGGAAACAACAATGACAAAATGCATCTGGGGCGGTAAGTTTAAACACTTCCATTGCAGACATTACCTTGAATCATCTCACTGACTTTGTTGCAAATTCCGGCAGCAAAATCTCTGAAATCACAAACAACAAAAGAAGAGGTTTTGGTTTTAGTATAAACCAAAAAATAATACTGTGTGGACACAGAGTTTTGCTTAAGCAATTAAATGTCTTACTTTGACTGAGCAGAGAAGCTTGCAGCAGCAAATATAGCAGCCTCCACTTCCACGTTGTCATGAGAGTCCAGACTTTGGCGGATGCTGTGATGGGCATTTTTCCTCTCTGGGATTATTGAGGCCAAACTACCAAGCATCCTGATCCAAAAACAAGGTGTGTTAAAATATTAAAGCAACATCTACATCAATTTTGTATTAACAAGTGTAATATATACCTCAGTGTAATGGCTCGGGCCACAGGATCATTGCTGTGAATGACTGAAAACACCCTTTTGACAAATTCATCAACATTGAGGATCTTTTCCAAATGTTTCTCACTTTGCTGAGTGACTTTAAGGACACAGAGACGCAGAAAATTGTTCCTGCAAACAACATAAGAGAGAAACATTTAGCTGAACATAAGGGTACTCAAACATTGCACTAAGTGGTACACTTGCGCTACTAATTAACTAATAACTACACATACATAAATAGCATGTTTTATAATAGTTGCAGAAGTAATTACACGTTATGAACATCCTTACATTATTATTGTTCCCTTATGCAATTTTTAGTATTTGATTATCACAAACTGCTATTTTGTCACACATCTTTTGCTTTTTAGACTTTTACTTGCAAATAATTTATACTGCACCTTGTTTTTGATGCATGCTCATGTTATTCTTTTGCTTTGTGCACTTTACTCTGTATTAAGAGCTGGCTTAACAAGTAAATTTCTCCACTGTGAGCCTAATAACGTTCAGTCTAATCTAACCTAATCTAATCTTTCTATCTTAACCTGACATATAAAGAGGCACAATGGGAAATAGCAGTCTAAAACTCTATAGATATGTACAACAATAATAGATTTATGTTGGGCTGTTTTTTGTCAGCATCCCTACCCAAGTCTGAAGATGTCTGCGAGTTTGAGAAAGGCAGAGTTGATGAGGATTGGAAAGGGATACTTCTGAAAGAGTTTAGGGAACAACACCACAGCCTCACACTGCTCCCCGAGTTTACCAGACCGCAGCCCTGCAAGAAAAACACATTCAACCACTGACACTTCATCATCCCGCTTTGTTTACTCCACTGACTTAAAAACAACACATACGGATGAATGAGCCACATGCTAATTCTCGTTAGCAACAACACAGCTAACTTACCTTTATCTAGTTCCATGAGGGCGGAGTTGGCGTCGAGTTCTTGCTCGCCATAACACGCCTCGGACAGGAACGAGCGTGCAGTTGAAAGGGACATTGTTTATCTTTACTTTCACACTGATATAATGAAGATGTGACAGCTTTCATGAGCCTTCATCTGGCTCAGTGCGGGAAAGAAAGAAGCCGACGGACACACTGAACCGGAAGTTAGACAATCAACACTTCCTGTATGTCCGTGCTTTTAAACTAAATATTTAATTATTTCTATTTTTTTTTATTATTAGTATCTGCTTAGTTTTGTAATTAAGGTTATATATAATAATAAATATAAAGATCAGACTTTTGCTTGGGTTTGATAACGGTTAGGCTAAAACCAGATTAGCTACAGGTGTTTGCTAGCTTGTAATAATTTTGAAAGATGTGAGAATTTTTTATTTTTTAAACAAAGCAATACAATTTGAATAAATTTTTATTCATATGGTTATGAATTCTCCAAATGCTAAGGCCGGGTTCTCTTCCTCAAATGGGTTTTGAATCTCTCATTTGTTGTTGTTGTTGTTGTTTTTAATTGAAAACATAAATGAACACTAAAAATAAAATACAGAATTATAAAACAGTGCTCTGTGAACATATATACTATATCATATAAATATTATATATTATGTACAATATAAATTACATACAAAGAGAATCATTATCCCACCTGTACAGTACAAACATATTATAAATAGATACAGAATCACTTACTCCTCTTCTCCTCTAAATAATTCCTTGTATATATTAATAATTGTGTTGCTTTCCTTATTATTTATACATCCCAAGCTATTGACAATAACCTTTACTTCACACATATAATGATGCAAATATGAAAATTTCCCACTTGCTTTACATTTATGGATATGATATTTACCTATTGTAAGTCATACTATTTTGAGAATAAAGTCGTAGCCAGAAAAGTCAAAATATTATGAGAATAAAGTCGAAATATTATGAAAATAATGTGAAATATTTAGAGAATGAAGTTAGCCTGTCTGTGCTGTGGTCTCTCGTTTCGTTATGGAGAATAAGAAGCATTTGGCGAGGTTATACTTTCATTTAGGCTTCCTTCCTTTCCTTTTGGCCCTTCATCACCATTATCATTAGTATAAGCACTTTGAAGTGACTTCTTTAAAACTACAACTTTAATTTCGAAATATTACTACTTTATTCTTGAAATATTACGATTTAAGTCTCGAAATATTACGACTTTATTCTCGAAATATTATAACTTTTTTGGCTACAACTTTATTCTCAAAATATTTTGACGTTATTCTCAAAATTATCGACAGATTTTGACTTCATTTTCGTATAATTATGACTTTTTATGGCTACGACTTTATTCTCATAAAATTACGACTTTATTCTCGATATTTTACGGCTTTATTCTTGTAGTGCCCATATTTTAATTTTTTTTCCATGTGGATCTAAATCGCGGTCGTACCAAATCACAATAAACCAATTACAAATATATTCAATATTACTGTCAGTGCTCAGGGTTTGGAATCTCTCTTTGAAACAATATCTCTGGTTTAACCGTAATAGATTGTTTTTTGGTGTACTTTTTCGTAGGTGGCATTTGGAAGTTAAAAATAGGAAAACAACGCTACATTTTGCCTAATATGAATATTAAAAAGCATCTGTTTCGCTTTTATTAAATGTTTAACTTTTTACTCATCGGGGGCGGAAAAGGGAGCGGAAATGACGATGGGCAAAGACCGGAAGTGTTCGTCTCTCGTCCAATGGCGGAGCGCGGCGCAGGCTGAGCGGGGGATTCGGTCCAGCGTGCGGCCGCTCTGTTCGCGGGAAACACAGATCACCAAGAAGAAGAAGAAGAAGAAGACCAAGTCCCCTCGATCTGGCACATTTCCCCCCAAATCCAGAGATCAAACCACCGGAATAGTCTTGTTTTGGAGCAAAGAGATGATTTTCCGCTCCATTGTTGACGGGCAGCTCGGCAGACGGAGGCAGAATGGTAATAAATGAATGAATGAATTAATGTTTATATTCTGGTTCTCCCTTTGTGTTGCTAGCAGACGTCAGTTATCTTTAGATTTGGGGCGATCTCCCATAAAACACACTCTAAACTCACTAATGCATTTTTTTTGCATTGCGTTTTAATTTTATCGGTAACTTAAGGCAATGAAATACAGTCGAAGTCACGATTTGGACAAAACACTAAAGAAAAACACTTCCCATGAGTTAATATTATGCGCACATTTTTAGTTCAAGGCATGTTGGTTGCACGTAACTGGTTAAAATGGCTTTGTTTTATGGTGTGGTGTTAGCTGATGGCCCCTCTCCAAAATGGAAAGTAGTGCTCAAAGAATGTCCATTACGCGACCCATTTGACGGGGAGTGCTCTGTTTTTCAAGCCCCTTACTGTTGTCTCTAACCACTCTAATATGTCCTAGTTTTGCACATTCCCTGCCTCTACTGTCCCATTTTTACTGACTAAAAAACCCACTTCAAGTCTCATTTATTCTTTTCTCAGACTACTAGCAAGTGTACGTTAGAAAAAATTAACTAAAATCTGACCAGAACAGCACTTATTGAACTTGTGATGCAGTTCTTTCTACCTAAGATAAGGAAACCTTTATTTGCCCCACAGTGGGGAAAATGTCTTGATTTGCAATTCATATTACACTATTTGCTACCCTGCCTTTTCCATTTGGATTAAGTTTGCCTCATTTGCCACCATTTTTTTTAATGTCCTTAAATCATTTTGTTTCTTTTTAGTTGCATGTCTTATGTTTCTATAGCTCATCATTAGATCATAGATTGTTTTACCCGTTAATCCTTGCACAAAGTAAAGGAAATCCTTTCTATTGCAATAAATATGTTAAATAAATAACTTAATATCTTTTAGCATCACCGCTTTTCTTGTATTTTCTTTCCTATCCCCACTTCAGTGGAACAGCCTTCCTCTCTCCGTTAGATCCTCACAGTCCTTAAACCAGTTCAAGTCCAGACTGAAAACCCACTACTTGTCTCTGGCATTAAAATCTAGTTAGGCAGGATAGCTTGGTTGATTTTATTCCCTATTTATATGTTTAATCTTTTATTTTTATTTTAAATCATCCTTTTATTGTGCAGCTATTGTTATTTTAGTTATTCACTCATTAGTATTTGCATTATGTTGAGTTTAATTTTGTTTCTGTAGTTGTTATAAATGAGCTATATAATTTATTTTTTTTACTGAATTGACACAGATCTCACTAAATATATTGTGTACAGTATCTAAAACCTTGTACTACTTTTCTCCTCAGCCCTCCCTGCGAACCTTTTGCCAAAGTACCCCCTGAGCTTCCTGCTGCAGGGATATAACTGTGTCCGACACGACGAACACATCTCTTATGGGAATCTGGGAGACACGGTGCCTCCGTTTGGCCTGGCCTTCTCCTCTGGTAACTGAACAGTCTCACAGTTAAACTGTATTTCCTGTATTTACAAGTCAAAACAGCGACAAAATCAAAACTTAACACAGACTAAACCAGGAATAAAACAAGGCTAAGCTGTGACTAAATGAATTAAATTACCCCTAAAACTGGACTTTTTAAACATTTTTATTTAGTCACAACACATGTTCTTTTAAGGCTCTGGTGGAAAATGATTCTTCAGTGTAAATCTCTGTCAGATGGAAGACCACAGTGTTATTGTGATATATTTAGATTCTTGCGATACAGATATTGCGATAACTAATAATTTTGCGATATATTGTGCAGCTCTAGTGGAAAGTTACTAGTATTTCTATATTTTACTTGAGAAAAAATGGTACTTTGATTTAAGTAATTTAAGACAAAACCTCACACTGAGTTTTGATTTTCAATAATAGTAATAGTTGTAGTAGTACTAGTTGTAAGTACTCTCTACTTGGGTAAACTTGTTTGCTTGCTCTGGAACCAGAAAGTCCTTATTTTCGGGCCAAGTATTAGAAGTAGTAGGAGGTGCTTGGTAACATTAGATTTTGAGTGTTAAGTGCATTTACTTACTTACTACTTGAGTAAATATAACTTCTTCCACCTTCTTTTTACGAAAACTAAAGGAATTCACTCAAAACAAAACTATTCTTTTAAACGTTTATCGGTGTGGTATTGAAAGTCTTCTTACCAGCTCTGTTACTGTGGTTTGGTAATCTCACTGTGAAAGAAAAGAAAACTTTAAACAGAGTGGTTCGCTCCCTCGCAGGACCACAGGCTGTGACCTCCCAGTCTTAGAGATTATTTACAAATCTAGACTTTTACCCAGAGCTCTCCAGATCATCAGTGATCCCTCTGGGCCCCTGCTGCTGAGATGTTTGACCTCCTTCCATCAGGGAAACGATATCGTTCTATTAAATGCACTACATCTCGTCATGCTAAACGTTTTTTCCACAAGCTGTGATGACCTTGAACAATGCACCTTGAAATACCTCACATATAAGACATACACCTTTTACTGCTATTTATATATACAGTGTTTTTATTGTTAGTATTTATTAGGTTTTACTTAGGATGTATCCATATGTTGTTTTATTGAAGGCTTGTGCTTGGTGTGTTTTGTTGTATGTTTTGTTTGTTTAAATGTTGACTGTGCACTTTGAGCTCTTGCAACTGTTTTCCAATGTAGTTCTTTTTTTTAATGCTGCAAATGGCAAATAAACTGAACTGAACTGAACTGAACCTCTGCTGTAACACTGTCTTTTCTCTCTTATGTCAGCCGCGAATCACCGCAACGTCCTCGCTGTCGCTAACGAGGAAGGCATTGTGAGAATCTACAACACAGAGACCAGGGAGAATGTACTTCTCAGAGGTATGTAGTCTGTGTTTTTATACCTCTGTAGTTCATTATGACGGTACTTTGTCAGTGGATAATGGCACGGACACTTGCAGAATGGCTGGCCCACGAGAACGCCGTCTTTGACATCGCCTGGGTCCCGGGGGAGCCTCAGCTGGTATGTGCGATGGGTTTTTGTCATTTACTGACGACAGAATGTGAGTACGTAGTTGTCCTATAGAAGGTATTGTTGTAGACTGTACTTTTGACAACTTGCTTCTCGAATTCAAATGGGTTTTCACCTCGTTTTGAACCTAGAGGACTCGAGACCCTGCAGGTGAATAGAGATTTATTTTTTTTAACTACCAGATATCAATGTGAAATTTTTTCCTGTGGAGCACTTACATAAATATAAGAAAAAATGTATTGCAAGTTTTGAGTCATTTAATGTGTTCATATGAAAATTAAACATTAAATGTGTAAAAAGCCACAAATTTTCAACCTTAAATAAATAAATAATCTGGATACTGGACAGAGCCAGGTTTGAAATTCTTGTTTCATTTTGTTGACATGTTACATTAAAAGGCTTTTACAAAGGGGGTTATGGATATCAGTATTTTCAGTAAACTTGAAAATACTGACAACAGCTTTAAAAAAAAATCTAATTTTGCCTTGTTTTAGGAGTAAAATGCCCAATACATCAGGCTGGAAATGATCAACAACTCCTTCTGTAAATACCTTTAAAATGTAGTACAAGACTGGAAAAGTTGGTGCTTGTAGGAGCTTCTGAAGTGGAGAAGTCTGCCTCAGAGTGTGAGGAAAAACTCATTTTGAGAAAATAACTTTTGATAATGGGACGTCTCCCATTAACACCAACCAGGCTCAAATATTTGTCATGGTCCAGAAGTGAAATGTAACTAGATACTTTTACTCAGGTGATTTACTGTTTGTACCAGATATTTTTTACCCCAGTCCCATTCTACACTCACCGCTGTGTTTGCAAATGTCATATGTACTCAGGTCCATTTTGTCCTTTTTTTTTTTTTTAAGTATTAATTTTCACAAGTACTTTTTTTACTTCCACTTCTGCCATGTTTCACAGTAATTTAAATTGCGCTAAAATCATTGCTAATAAATATTTTAAGTACGGACATTGCTTTAAGCCTATACTTTTTATATTTACCCATTTGAATCATTTGCTGTATTATGTCTTAGAGCCATGTAGTGTGGACTAGTACAGTGTATTATAACAAACCTTTTCCTTCAGGTGACAGCGGCAGGAGACCAAATGGCCCGGCTGTGGGACGTGAAGGCCGGAGAGTTACTGGGCAGCTTCAAGGGTCACCTCTGTAGTCTCAAGTCTGTGGCATTTTCACCAGAAGAGAAAGGTACTTTACAATGTACTCTGTAGTACTATGACTATACCACTGCTACCATTTTATTCCATATCTTTCTAATGGTACATATTTTTTTGTACTTTTCCACAGCTGTTTTCTGCACCGGAGCCAGAGATGGAAACATTATGGTCTGGGACACAAGGTGCAGCAAGAAAGGTACAGAATATTTTAACTGCTGTTTATTTTAATACTATTTTGTCATGTTTTAGTACAAATGAATAGTGTTTTGACGTCGTATGTTTCCCCTGTCAGATGGTTTCTACAAACAGGTGAAGCAGATCAGCGGAGCCCATAACAAAGCTGAACCAAACTCTGTGTTGAAGACGAAGAAGAAGAAGAGCAGCACTCGGGGCATGGCTCCCAGTGTCGTGCGTTTACTCCTCACTTTATTTCACATTTATTTTATTGTTATTTTGAAAAGATATATGAAAGGCTTTTTTTTTGTTCCTTAAGGACACGCAGCAGAGTGTAACGGTCGTCGTGTTTCGGGATCAGCACACGCTCATCTCCTCTGGGGCTGTGGACGGGTGAGAGACATTACTGACTATTAGACCTTTTTTTGTTTATTTCTTTAACTTTGCAGTCATTAGAAAAGCATCATTTCTATATTAAAGCTTAACCTTTTCAACCTAATTCTCAGAATCCAGGAAATTTAGTTGTTTTAAAACTTCTTGTGCTTCTTAATATTGGCAGCGAGTAGAATAAATTAGATAGATATGCTATATTTCCAAAAGTATTAGTTCAGATGAGAAACATGATGGAGCACTGTAGAGACCCCTGAAGGAGAAGCCCAAAAGAACTTTTTATTTATGGTGAGGCGACAGACGGTGCCCTCCTCGCAAAGATTTTCCATTTTGTGCCCCACAGTGAAAAAGTTTGGACACCTCTGCTCTAATTGTTATAGACCCTTTTCACGTGACGTCAGACAACTTCCGTTTTGAGACGATGGGATGTATCTTCAGTTCCGGTGCCGCACTTCTCCCATAAGAAATTCACCCAGACTTTTTTAAAATTGCCGTTTACAAGTTTACACAATATACAGCGAATTTCAAATGAATATTTACCCACAAAACGTTCAAAACTTGCGAAAGGATATTAATTCTTCAACGAAGGATACTTGGATTATGAAGTGAGTGCTTTGTTATGTAGCTAGATAGCGTTAGCAACATGGCTAAGTGATAGAGCTGCGCTATAAAACGGTGTTAGATCATGTCATGATCTGAGTTTATCTGAATATTTGACAATCTGCTTATCAGGAAATACCACTGGATAGTACAAAACACTTACCTTCATAATCAAATAAGTAACCCTCAATGAAAAATGTACAGAAACTCGAAAAGGGATATACATCATGTAGCCTTATATTTGGCCAATTTTTAAGACTCCGAGTAAATTCCATACTGGCGAGCAGCAGCACTGGAAATGAAGATACAGTTGTCTGACGTCAAAGTGAAAAGGGCTATTAGTAGCACTATTATCTTTTCATCACTTATAACTAGAGCTTGCCCCAAACAGATCTTTTATTTATATCCAAATGTGACATCAAACGTCTTTTTGCGTGTTACAGTGTGGTGAAAATGTGGGATCTGAGGAAGAACTACACAGTTCATCGTCAGGACCCAGCCGCTCTGCAGACGTTTCCTTATCCGGGCTCCTCCATGAGGATGAGACTCGGTCAGTTCAGGAGGAAAATTTAACACATTTCTATGAAAAATTGTATTCTATATTTCCTGTTGTTGATTGTTATTTTAAATGTGTCCTTTTAGGTTACTCTGGACTGGTTCTGGACTCCACCGGATCCAGCGTGATGTGTAACTGCACCGATGACAACATCTACATGTTTAACGTCAGTGGAGTGAAAACTTCTCCAGGTAAAGAAAATACAATGCTGTTTAGTATCAACATTTGTCAGTAGAGGGCGCTGTAAGCTGTAATATTCTTTAGTCCAGTGGTTTGCAACATTTTTTGTCTCCTTTACACCTTGGGCTTTTTGTCACGCCTCCTATTCATTCATTCATGTTGATTCTTCAAAAAGTGGTCACAAAAACATTTTATCCTTACTTTTTTGTCCAATCCAATTTATTTCTATAGCACATTTTACAAACACAGTCAGTTTCCAAAGTGCTGCACAAAATTATAAAACAATAAATGAATAAATTCTCCATTTAACCTTACTAGCTTCTGTTAAAACAATAAAAATTAGTAAAATCAAATAAGAGCAATTCACTAAAAAAGCATTAAATAAGTAAAAACTGTAAAATAAATAAAACAAAACAATAAAAGACAGAACCACACAACTCACACAGAGTTAAAAGAATAAAAGTGCGTCTTAAGACAAGACTTAAAACATTTCACTGTGGGGGCCTTTGTATTGTAAATACAAATGCATTTTTTCCCTTAAAAATTCAATGTGTAATAATTATAAATTAATATTCTGCCTACCTTTTAAATACAGTATAATATCCTATTATAAACTCCTATTATGTATATATTATTTTATTTTATGTTCTAAAAATAATCTTAAAAAAACTATATTTTTGAAGTGATAATAAATTTACTATAAGGAAAAATTTAAATAATGAAAAAAAGTCTTGCTTGTCTTTCAGTGGTTCAACATGTACAGATTGTTTTAGTCCCACCTTTTTTTAAATTTTTTTTAAACATTTTTAATATTTTATAAAAAAAACAAATACACAAACTGCACAGCACAGAAATGAACAAGCAGAGGCAAATATTTTAGCATTTAAACATATCACACAGCACTCTGTACAGAAACCTGAGAGTATTGTGGTTAAGTTGAGCTCTCCAGCGACAGTTTGTTTGTAGCAGCGACCTTTTTATTCTCAACATGCAGTTTACCACTGTGACAGTATCTTAATCTCTCTAAACTTAAGTTATAACCATGGAAATTAAAGTTTTCCGTAGTTAAACAGAAGGAGCATCTTTACCAACCCATTCTGAGATCAGAATCTTTCTTATAAGTTTATATATTTTTTCAATAAAGTACATTTTTCTTCCACAGTTGGAGTTTTTAGCGGGCACCAAAACTCGTCCTTCTACATAAAGTCCACAGTGAGTCCTGACGACCAGTTCTTGGCCAGTGGTTCAAGCGACAGCCACGCTTACATCTGGAAGGTACGCTCTCCGTCTTATTAAATAAACCTGAATATTCCACCAAATGTCATTTTTTAGGCTCTGTCAACTAGGCCTAAACTCACATAAACATAACGTTAAAACGCTTAATTAGCAGACCACTTAGTGTCTGCTAAAAACCCACTCTCACTTAATTTTTTCATCATTTCTCTGGATATTTGTAAACACATTTCATACTCTTTTGTCTTTGTATTGTTATGCTTTATACAATGTTGGATTAATAGGATTTATGCCTGTCTTATCTGTGTTTTCTTTAGATTTCTGATCCCACACATCCTCCCATGATGCTTCAGGGCCACAGTGAAGAGGTGACATCTGTGGCCTGGTGTCCTACGGACTTCACCAAGGTACAACTAAAAAAGAGCTTTCTACTTTATATTCATTCATTCAGTTCTTATTAAGGACACAGAGAGAGAACAAATGGTCCAGGGCTAAAGATAAAATCGATTCAGTCGTACACGTGTTATTAAAATTACAATAGGATAAGAATAACAAATATGTGAGCATGTTCGTGTTCATAGGTTTATACTGGGACTCCATATTTGTGATGTAAAATCTCAAAGAGCTGAGGACAGATTTTGATTTGATAGTTTTTATTTCAAGCATATTCAAATAAAATAAAAAACAGTTTATGCATCTATAACTTCATATTATATATAAAACACAAATATGTACATTTACATATCATTTCTCAGCCCACCCCTTTACCTGATGACTTCCTTTATATGACAGAATAGTTATAATATAAGTAGGGCTGCAACAACTAATTGGATTAATTGATTATAATTGATTATTGAAATAATCGTCAACTAATTTAGTAATTGAATAATCGCCAACTGGGATATTTAATCGACTCTAACACATGCCATGTGCTGTGAGAGAAGGTTTTTTTTTTACCTAGATAGAGCAGTAAACGTTAAAAACAATGTACATTTTGTGTTTTTGATTAAAAATATCATTTATGTATTATAGATGATATATAAACATCTTCAGGAAGCAGCTTGTAGCTTTGTCTGATTTAATTTTGTAAAAATTAAGTGATTTTTGGTAGCATTATCACCAATTTTTAACAAAAACTATAAAACACCTCAAGTTTTTAATCATTTTACTCTCACTTCTCTATCCAATTATTAATCGACAAATTGAACAAGTAATCGACAGATTGATCGATTATCAAAATAATTGTTAGTTGCAGCCCTAAATATAAGTATATACATATATATTTTTTTACTCATCCATATAATCATGATTTATAGATCATTTGTTAAATAATGAATAGTTACATACTATACTATCAATAATAATTAATAGTTATGGACAGTTAGTTATTATTATAATGGTAAATAATTAGTTCATAGCTATTATAATAAAGTTAATAACCCTTATCATAATTATTACCATCATTATCACAACTGTTTCCATTAGCACAATATTAGTAATAATAAAGATAAACCTTACAGTGCAGCATTAGGATATTAAATATACAGATTGTAGAGGTTCACAAAAGAGATGAGGACAGCTTCGAGTCTCTGCTTCGTTCTGTGTAACTCCAACAAACAAACAAACAAACAAACAAACAAGTCAAAAAGAAGATTCTCGTCGTACAAAACTTTACTCCCGCTCCTCAATTCTTTCAGAACAAAAGTGCAGAGCTGTGTGTGAGACAAGTTTTAATATGTGTCCGCTACATAGATATACATATATATACATACATATATATGCCATATATATGCACATATCAGAGTTTGAGTTTTTGTGTACAAAGGAGCTGAAGTCTTTAAATGCAGTTGTTTTTACTTTTGCCGATGCTAAACTTTTGAACCCACATATTTGCTGTCTGTATAATTAACTCAGCTGTCTGTGCATGTCTCGGTCATCTGTGAGTTACTTCTCCCCACTAAATATTTCTTTCTCACTCTCTTTGTAGATCGCGTCTTGCTCGGACGACCACACAGTTCGTATTTGGCGTCTCCACAGAGGAGCAGACCCAGAGTCGAGTTTGGGAGAGGCCAACCTCGTGGGCTGGGCTCGGCCCAAATCTCCAACAAGTCAGTCATTTAGCCGTCACTGCTTTAAACACCTATCCCAGTGCTCTGTAATAGAAGCAGTGATATGTAGCTACCTCGGCTTGTAAACGCTAAAAATATGATGTTTTTTCAGTAAGGTTGAAGTTAGTGTACACAGTATTATTAGCTGTAGATGAGAGCTAACATTACAATCTTTAGCTTTGCAAAACAACTAAATATGTACAGGCTTTACGGAGGTGGTAAAACTTTAAAATAACATTACTCCAGTGAACTAAACGTGTGACAAAAATGTTTCCTGGGTGAATGCTACTGGCATTATTACTATTACTAATTATAAATAAAGGTATACTATCTATCAGTGGCGTAACTTGGTACTGAGGGGCCCCAGTGCGGGTTCTGATGCACATTCAGTACTCCAGGTTCATGTACACTCAAGGAAAAAAGAAACGCACCACTGCTTTTTTAACACATTTTTTTTTGGGTTACTTATTTTTGATGGAAATATTCCATGTGCACATCAACCATATACTCGTCCCTGATATTCAGACCCAATTAATCAATGCTTATGACAGTTTCAATAACAATAACATGACCAAACAATAAAGCATCACAGTAAACAAAAACACAGGTATCTGATTCCATTGTCAATAATTAACATGACCACCATTCGCCGCAAGGACACTAGTTATTCTTCTCCTCATTGATGGGCAGTACTGTCGGAGCTGATTCGCTCGGTCCTGTGCAGCAGTTGTGACATGTGGTCGACCAGATCTGGGACGGTCATTGGAGGATCCAGTGGTGTGGAAACGCTCAGCGAGGCGTACAACAGTAGAGTGATGGACTCCAAACTCCTGGCTACAGCCGTGTGCTCCTTCAGCTTGAAGCAGGCCAATGGCTGCCAATCTCTCTCTGGTTGCAGGAGTCGTGGCATTGGGAACAAATGTGCTTTTTTTTCCATTTTGGTGTCTTTTTATAGGGAATGGTTGTGCACAATTGAGGACAGGTCCAATTCATCTCTGAGTTTTCCTCATGACCCAGACAGAGGTGATTAATACAAAAATACAGTTGTTATTGCTCATCAAAATCAATCAACCGGAACCAGGAAAACAGTCATTTCATTTTGACTCAGAATAGTACTGAACTCATTGTAGTCTGTCATTTTACACTGGCTGTAATATTTTTTGACAAATTGAGAAAATGAAAATGGTGCGTTTCTTTTTTCCTTGAGTGTATTAAGCTTATAATTTATAAATAATTGCTTATAGCTGTTTTTAGGGAGTCAGGTGCAAAAAAACAAAGTTGCTTAATAATTGTTACTAAATATTTATAATTAAAAGTTTGTGTTTTTATCTAGAAAAATTAGTTAAATTTATGTTAAAAACCTCTGTTCTGTGAGTTATGTACTATTCCTGTTTATTAAAAATGTTATAAATGCATCCATAGAAAGACAAGGGCCCACTCTCATTGGCCCCGAAACCTCCTGGGCCCCTGTACAGTTGCACTGGCTGCACTGCCTGATGTCACACACTCTACCACCTTAAACATTTGAGGAAAAATGTTACTTCCACTTAAGTAAAAGTATAATTAAGAAGTAATTACTGGAGGAAATGTAACTGGTAACTGTCCACCCCAAATAGAGGCAGTGAATATGTTTGTTGAGAAAAGCAGCGACGTGTTTAAAACTTATTTTAGGATGGAAAATATATTGTTAAATGCAAAGTTCCAACAGAGCATATGAAACCCAATATAAAATAATTCATAGACTCCATGTGACACCAGTACTAAATATAGATTGAGATTTTCACTGTTTTGACTCACAAAAATGACTGGACGATGAACCCCCAGATGTTTTTATGTGGTGTGAAAAAAATAAGTCGTTGATGCCTTTAGAAAGACTTTCTTATGTCCTTAAAGGATCTTTACACTTTTGTCAACAATCGGTCTCCATTAGCCTCTTATTTCAAAGAGGAATGGAGAGTTATTTGTATTGGGTTTTCAGGTGAAATTAAATAAGAGATTATAGGTATTAACTTTTATTATTTGACTGATTCTAAGGAATAGGCTGATTGTATTTATAAGCTGCTAGAAAAAATATGGCAATACAATGATATGAAATTGAGAATTGTACGTTAACTAATGAATTGATTTCTGTATGCAAAGTTATATTTATTCTATACAGCGTCAAAAATGAAACTCACATACATATATTCCAGAATTGAGAAAGCCTCTTGGATAAGAGGTGAAACGTCTTCAACTTGAAAAAATCCAATCCAGATGACCGCTTTTTTAACTTTTGTTGCGATGCATTTACCCTGGACGAGTGAGAGTCTTCACAGACATACATATATTATTATTGTTGCTAACACTTTCTGTCTGTACTTTTCTTTTTTTTGTCAGTGTCTGATTGGTTTCAATGTTTTGCGTGCACCTGTTGGTATCTTTATTTATTTTCTTATAAAAAAAAAGACTTATTTTACAACCTGTATATTACTGTGAGGCTATGATAAGGTTATGATGAGGTTAAACTGTACACAAAAGAGTAAAGTGGGTTTCTACAAAATAATAAGGAAAAAGTCCCAAGATTCGACACCTCGCTGGTTAAATTCTTGCTGCTTTATTCTTCAATGCAAACTACATGTTATTCTATTTTTGGGGTATTTACTAATAATTACTGCTGTTTTTTAGGGCATTTAATCCAAGCTGAGACAACTCCAGCCAAGAGCCAGAGCACAGAAAGCCTCTGTGGGTTGTCCTCTCCTCTCCTCGCTGCTTGTGCCTCCAACAGCGCCTCTCTGCCTTCGCCCTCGAGCACCACCTCGCCTCCGCCGTCCCAGGAATCCAAGGCGGCCGCGGTCAGACCCAAAACGCCGACTTCTATCAAGCAGTGGTTATCCCCAGGCCACGGATCTCCCAGTCCTCTCCCGCCCCGAGTCCTAAGTCACCAAAATCCTGCCACTGTTACTCCGACAGAGCGGAGGGCAAAGCGCAGGCTGGAGGCGAGCGGAGATTCGTGCTGTGAGAAAACAGAAGCGTGCGAATGCGTGGCCGAGTTGAACCCAGCGGCGAAAAAGAGCAGGGTGCTGGCGGGGATTTGTTGTCCGGAACAGGAGAGCGAGACGGACGAGAGACCGGCGTCGTCCAAGCAAATGGGTAAAGAGAACTGTTCGCCCAAAACGGGGAACTGGTTGTCAGCGATGGGCCAGAAGATGAGGAAAGGTCAAGGGAGTCCCAGGAGTCCGAGTCAGTCCAGGAGGCAAGAGGGGCGGACGCTTGGATCTCCGGTGAGTCATTTTTAATGCATGAGGTTTAAAGAATATTGTGTTTTTAGGTTTAACGGGGGTCATCGTGGTCAGTTTATTAAAACACTGATGAGCTGAGACTAGAAATTACACATTTAATTCATTTATGCTGGCAAAATATTGAACCAAAATGCGTATTATTCATAGTTGTAATGACTTTTGCACACTAGATATTCAAAACAACAACTAAAAATGTCTGTAAGCCTGATGTTATGTACATGTAAAGACACATTCAACACTTGGAGTTGCTGTAAGGAAAAGTTAGAGTCTGTGAGAACACCAGAAGACAAATAATAACACTTTATTTGTAAATTACTTAATGTTAAACGAAGGGTGGGACGTAAGCAGCGAGCCACTAACCCAAACAAACATGGAGCTTATGAAGAATTGTTGGTTTTTGTCATAAAACACCAGAGTACGGCGTGTTATGAGGAGCTATGTTCTTATTTGTGAACGGGGACGGCAGCAGAAGCCAGTTGTACTAAGACTTGTGAAGAAAGTGGGTTTGTTTGAACGCGGTCGTTACATTGGACATCAGCGGGACTTTACTGTTGTTAAAATGGAAAAAAGACGAAGAAAAAACACAGCACAATGTAAAAACATAATCAGATAAGCTGTACTGTGGTTTGGACATTACCTTTTCTGTCTAATCCCTTTTTCATAGCAGCCAGTGTGAAAAGCAGCAACTTCAACCTCATTTATTTATAGATTAAGACATTCAGAAACTGTACCCACCGTACGACAACACCTACAGATATGTCCATCATCACTTTCCCATATCTTGTTCTATCTTTCTTTATTATTCATCATAATGTGTGGGTGTTTTTTGTGTAAGGTGTGAAGCCTTTATCAGCTCCCACTGACCCAGCCCTGCAGAGAAAACACTCACACAAAGACCTTCTCTTTTGTTTTTTGTTTTTGTGGAATGCTGCCAGACTGGAAATGCAAGCTCATAATTTTGCTATCAGGGATTAAAGTGGCTGGATGAAAATACTTTTAAGCCTCCAGCTGACCCTTGTTTTATTTCTTGTTTGTTTTTTGTTTGTTTTTTCAGATCGTCCGCTCTCCGCAGACCATGAAGAAAATCTCCACATACTTCACTAAACAGACAATAGAGTGATCTGTATTTCTGCTCATCAGATTTATATATTTTAGAGTTTTTTAATGCCAACATGAACCCTTGAAAAACTGTCTCTATACATGGCTGTTCATTTTGACTTCACGAGTACAAGATCTACTGAGTGAACTTTTCACACGGAGCACCATCAGAAAATATGAAATTTCTTCATTTCTTTACTTTATTACTGACCTGGAGCTAAACCAAGGAATAAAATAAGGATTACAGAAAAAACATTACTTAATCAGAACTAGACCAGGACTAGACCAGGACTGGACCAGGACTGGACCAGGACTGGACCAGGACTGGACCAGGACTGGACCAGGACTGGACCAGGACTGGACCAGGACTGGACCAGGAATGGACCAGGACTGGACCAGGACTGGACCAGGGCAAGAAACTGACTTAAGGACTAGGACAAAACCAGGTCTAAACTAGGACTAGACCAGAGCTAAAAATGGGCAAGAAATTGACTTCAGGACTAGACCACATCTAATCTAGGACTAGACCAGGTCTAAACTAGGACTGGACCAGGTCTAAACTAGGACTAGACCAGGTCTAAACTAGGACTAGACCAGGTCTAAACTAGGACTAGACCACGTGTAAACTAGGACTAGACCACGTGTAAACTAGGACTAGACCAGGTCTAAACTAGGACTAGACCAGGTCTAAACTAGGACTAGACCAGGTCTAAACTAGGACTAGACCACGTGTAAACTAGGACTAGACCACGTGTAAACTAGGACTAGACCACGTGTAAACTAGGACTAGACCAGGTCTAAACTAGGACTAGACCAGGTCTAAACTAGGACTAGACCAGAACTAAACTAGGACTAGACCAGAATTAAACTAGGACTAAACCAAGGCTAGAACAGGACTAAACAAGGACAAGACCAAGCCTAAACTAGGCCTTGACCAGGTCTAAACCAGGACTAAACAAGAAATAATCTAAGACCAAGCAAGGACGAATTGAGGACTATGCTTAACCCAAACTCTGACTCTAAATGAAGCTAAATCTGAAACTCCTGAGTACTACCAGAGGGACCTGACCCTCAGTTTGAGAACCACTGTAGTAATTCTTGTTAAACTTTGCCCTTCTGAAGATTGGCTTTTTGTATTTAAAGTGCTCCTTGTTTGCCTCCTGTTCACCCTCTCCACTTCACTTTCTTATAAAACATAAAATGCAGTTTGTTGGTGTCTTTTTGGCCTTTTATGAGTATTGTATACATATCTTTATATTAATTTTTTGTACATAGTTTTTGTATTTTGAACATTGACTTTTTCACCATGTATTTAATTTGTACAAAACAGACAGGTGATTGTTTTGGTTCAGTTGTATGTGATTCACTGAAGGCCAGATTTTATTAAACAGGAAATGATTTTGTAACTGTGTACGGTCTGTACTTTCTCTGTCCCTGTTGCACATTTTGCACATACTGCACAAAACAAAGTCATAAAAGCATAAATAATAAGGTTGCCCAGATACTTGACAATATCAGAGCAGCTTGTATTTGTCTGACCACCTGCTGGTTGTAAAGGGTCAAATAAAAAAAGGATATGATGAACTCTATTTAGTATTCTATTTTAAAGATTGAATTTTGGCATTTGAAGGGGATATATTCTGCAAAATCTCCTTTTCTAAGCTTTCTCCCATGTTATAATGTTCCCTCATCAAAAACATACCTGGAGTAGTTTCATTCCCATCTGTTTGAGTAATCATGTATTCTCTGGGGCTGAGTTTCTGAGGACTCAAAATGCTCCAGGAAGCGCTGACCAATCAACAACAAGCCCTCTATACATCAACTCTGCTCTCATTTATTTATCCAAAAAAAAAAAAACCAGTGTACAGCTCTGTTTCCACTGACTTCTCACAGACATTTTTCATTTTGTAGTAAAATGGCATCATACAAATGTTTAAGGAAATAAAAAGCTTTTTTTCCTCTGTATTCAAAAGATGGCTTCACCCATTTCTTTATGGCACCAGTAGAGTAGTTATGAAAAATGTTAAGTCAGATAAAACGTGCTGCTGCAATGGGGAAAAAAAAAAGAAAAAAAAAAGGTAATATTTCTGTAATGAATTTAAACACTATATGAGTTGGACTTTTCCAAAGAGAAAACTACACATACTATCAGGAAACTGTCAGAAAGTAAGTTACAATCTAATGCAGCTGGTACTTGAAGTTAAGGAGAAAGTTAAAGTAATTATTCTACCTGACACAACAAAAACATATCACAGTACTAAACTCTCTCAGACCTTACATGTAGTTGTTGCAAACCATGTCTCAATTCATTATAAACCATTAGTAATCCTTATCCATAATCCAAGCCATATAATCATTACCACACTATTTGGTCTGCATTAGTTAGAAGTTAATTAGATGCTTTTATATGATAGTTATTATTTAGAAAGAAAAAAAAAACATTACTAAATAAGGACTAGAACAGGGTTTAAACAGGTCTAAGCCAGGCCTAAACTAGGACAAGACTAGGACTAAACCAGGACTAGACCAGGGCTTAAGCAGGTCTAAGCCAGGTCTAAACTAGGCCTAGACCAGGACTAGAACAAGGTTAGACCAGGACTAAACTAGGACTAGACCAGGGCTTAAGCAGGTGTAAGCCAGGTCTAAACTAGGCCTAGACCAGGACTAGAACAAGGTTAGACCAGGTCTAAACTAGGACTAGACCAGGACTAGAACAAGGCTAGACCAGGACTAAACTAGGACTAGACCAGGGCTTAAGCAGGTCTAAGCCAGGTCTAAACTAGGCCTAGACCAGGACTAGAACAAGGCTAGACCAGGACTAAACTAGGACTAGACCAGGGCTTAAGCAGGTCTAAGCCAGGACTAAACTAAAATTAGACTAGGACTAAACTAGGACAAGACCAGGACTAAACTAGGACTAGACCAGGGCTTAAGCAGGTCTAAGCCAGGTCTAAACTAGGACTAGACCAGTGCTTAAGCAGGTCTAAGCCAGGACTAAACTAAAATTATACTAGGACTAAACTAGGACAAGACCAGGACTAAAACAGGTCTAAGCCAGAACTACACCAGCAGTAAACTAGGACTAGTTTTGCAAGAAATAGTACGCTGTTAAGTAAAATAAAGCATGTTATGTGGCACCCCAAGCCTCAAGATAAGCCGGTTAGTATATTTATTTTATTTCAACATATAAAATCGTATAAATAAAAAGCATTATGTTTTATTCTCACGCCTTCAATTAACCCAATTTTAGAAATAACTTTGATTTTATCTCCTAAAACAAACAAAAAAAATCCCTAATACTACTACTCGCAGCTGCCACTCCTTCATTCAACCGTACGACGTCACAGAATGTTTTCGCAAGTCACATGGTCAGAGCCCAGCCGTACGTGCGCTCTGATTGGTCCAAAAAGTTTCCAGCGTCCGCCGTTCCCGCTCGCTGATTGGCTGCGCGGAGCTGTCAATCAGTGACGTCCCCTCCTGTCAGGGCTACGCCGCCGCCGTCGCTCCTCCGACAACAGACAGACGCCTGAGCTGCTGAACGCCTACAGGGGAGTGTTTACACGGCTGCCTTATTTTAACACGAATTTGGATTATTTAAAGATATACTGTCGGTTTTTTTTAGCCGCTAGAAAAGTGGATTTACGTCTACGTGGACCGTTAACGGACGTACGGCTTTAAATGGACGCACGGGCAACTTCTAAACTGACACTCCGTCGATAGAAATTGAACTTCACAACATCAGCGTCCGCGTAAGAAAAAAAAAAAAAACACACTCGTTTGCGTGGATTAAAAGCCTGCATTAGAACGCTAAGACGTGCGTATGCTAGAAGTAGTTAACAACTCGCATTGGGCTGTCGTATTTTATAACTTTTCCGACGCTGGAGCCGTGCAAATTGTAGCTTGTATCAAAAACGCCTTGCCTTTTTTTTTTTTTTTCAGCAAGCGCGCTATAGGCCCAGAGGCATCGAAGAAGAAGAAGAAGGAGGCTGCAGCTGCAAAAAACTTCACGGATATTTCACATAACTTTGCAGGACAATGTCAAGGCTACGTTTTGTAACAGGTGGACGTCTGACGAAGCTAAACAGGGCGTAAAAAAACAATAAAGAACGGATGCTATTACTGTTTCTGATCAAAGTTTGTCCTGCTAGAAATGTCATTCTTGGATAGTGTCTTAAAAAAAGCAAGGTTTACCATCAGATGTTGCAGGATTTCGGGGGATATCTTTTAAGTAAACGAAGAAATGGTGGATTGTATAGAATAGCAACAGCAGAAAGGTGAGATTGCATGTTTGTTTTTTTTATGCAGATGCACAAATTTGGGAAAACTAAGCCTATTTTTTATGTTTCTTTGTCTTCAGGGATTGACAAGGTTAGCTGAAGATTTCTACCAACACCACCAGCAAGCAGCAGCAGCAGCAGAAGAAGAAGAAGAAGAAGCAGCAGCAACAGCAGCAGCAGCCAGGAGATACCGGTTCCAAAATGTCGGCCATTTCTGCTTCGGAGAAAGTGGACGGGTTTACGAGGAAGTCCATGAGGAAGGCCCAGAGGCAGAGGAGATCCCAGGGCTCGTCTCAGTACCGGACTCAGAGTGTGCCGGTGGAGCTGTCCCCGCTTCCACAACTCATAGGTAAGAGGATAAAAAAAAAAAAAGAAAAAAGGTCTGACTAAAATAGGCTGCGTGTTGACCCCTCTGTGGCTGACAGAGTGGCAGAGAGTTGTTGTGGTCGAGGTGGACTTAAAGGGGTATAGTCCAGTATTTTTGTTAGAGGAAGACTATTATGCGATACTTGGGAGTAGGTAAATTTTTCCTTACTGTACAGTCACCGGTTTGGAGAAGCTGACAGGAGCAATGCCACGTAAACTAAACCATGTAAACAGCAGCCAAACAGTAGACTAGTACTTAAGTGTCCATTTAAAATGTGTGGAGGATATTTCTCTAAATGTGATTATTTTTTGGCTAGTATAGCAGTAAGTAGTGGTAATAGTAGTGCTAGTAGTAGTAAGTAAGAAAAGTTGTAATAGAAGCAGTACATATTTGCCACCAAAGTAAACTTTCCACCTAATTTTGCTGAGTACTTGAATAGTGTCATTATTTTGAAGTGACAATACTTTTACTTGCAAATTTGAAGTACTTCCTCTTTGGTAGTATAGCAGTAAGTAGGAATGGTAATAGCAGGAGTGGTAGCAGTAGTAGTCGTATTAGTAGTGCTAGTAATAGTATCAAGTATCAGAAATTGCAAAAGTGGTAATAGAAGCAGTACATACTTGCTACCAAAGTCAACATAACACTTAATTTTGCTGGGTACTTGAGTACTACTACTGCTACTATTGTCTCTACTTCCTCTACTATTACTACCTCTACTACCACTATTTCTACTACCACTACTACTGCTGCCACATTGAGGAATGTGTACTGTGGAGTGCCAAGTTTTGGGGTTGTATTGCTACTACTTAAACTACTACTACTATTACTACTAAAAGATGAAGAATCATTTTTTTTTTTAGCAGGTTTTAATAATTATAGTCAGATAAAAGTATGAATTATGTTATTAGCCTGTACCCTTGTACTGAAAAGTAAATGTACTGGGGAGTGCTGAGTTCTGAGGTTGTACTACTACTACTAGTGGTATAACAACAACTACTACTACTACTACTACTGCTGCCATATTGAGGCGCTTGTTTTGGGGAGTGCTAAGTTCAGGGCTGTATTGCTACCACAACAACTACTACTTCTGTTACTACTACTACTGCTACCACATTTAGGAGCTTGTTGTAGGGAGGTTGTATGAATGAGTAAGAGATTAAAAAAACATTAATTTGTCAAAATAAATGACGTAAATCCCTTCTATGTACCACACACTTGCACTGAGAGGGGTTTGTTAGCTGTGGCCTTATTAGCTGCAGCCACACTCTACATAACTCAAATCCTGTGTCATTGCTCCTGTTTGCTTCTCCAAACTGTAAGTTTTGCATATAAATAAGATATTCCTCCCATTATTTTACAATATTGGATTCAGACTTTGACTTCTTATTGCCAGTGCTGTTGAAAAGAAAATGGCCTATGTTTTGGTTATATATTGTAAGTTGTGATATAAAAACAACCGTATCTTCAAGTGCAGTGCTGTTTTGGGTCAAACATGTTTGTTTTTTTAATGGTGGCCAATTAAGATGACCTGTAGATGACTTACCCTGTCTTGTATTTTAATAATAGTTGCAATAGTTGTGGTTTCTAGTTTGTATTTTGCACATAAAAATGTCAGAGGTGAAAGAAGAACTCAAAGGCTGTATTCAAGTGAAAGCACTGTTACTTCAAAATAATATAACTCAGGTTGAAGTAAACAACATTAATAACTGGGTGAAAGTAAAAAAGTATTCAGTGTAACATTTAACCAAAGTACAATACAGCTAATACTACATCTATTACAGAAGGTAGGCATGTTCCCCACTTTGGCAGCATGGTCAAAAAATACTTTCATTCATTTAGAGACTGTAAACATTTCCTTGAGTAAAAGTAACAAATTTCCCTCAAGTTAAATATCTGAGTCGAAGTCTCTCGTTGGTTGGTTACTGTCCACCTGAACATGAAACTGCTGCAGAGGTATGTGGAGGCGAAACCTGTTCACCAGGATGTCTGAGCGCTCTCTGGGCATCTGGAGCTATGTTGATGTAAAACTGTGTTGACAGTGAAGACAACGCTCGAAACGGTTCATGAAAGTTTAACCTTGTGAGGACAAAGTGTGGCTTTACATGTAACTGAGAATCTACACTGTCTCTTGTAACAGTGATTTGAATTTTATATCAGGCCTGCAGCCCGCTTTAGTGTTTGTAAACAACATCTGTGCTCGAAGTTAACTCCAACTCCAATATATTTTTAGTGGACAAATTAGCATTAGACACCAAAAGTGGGAAAAATGAGATGCTTTTGGCAAATAACCAATCGACTACGTGTGTGTAGGACTGCAACTAATGATTATTTATCATTCATTCATTTTTTATTTGTTCCTTTCATGAAAATGCACAATAATACAATGCATATTTGACACAATTTCATAAAGGTTACATTTTAATGATTGGAAAGGAGCAGTCTGAAGGATATAATTCCTATTTTTGTAATTGATTAATCAGTCCATATGACCTGGTGCTGTAAGAATGACAAGTTGTTAAAATTGTGTTTTTTTACTGTTAAAAAATTGGTAATATACTACATACAAATCCTTACTATAACTTATTTTATTAATGAATTTGAACCAGAAAAAGGTTCAAAGTATGCCATTTGAAGACTTTTAGATACAGCATATACTCACAGAAATGTTTTTTTAAATTCAAAAACACACATTTACATTTACTTTTTCTGTGGGTTTCCGGTTCTATTTTGGTTAAAAAAAAAAAAAAAAAAAAAACACTTCTGTTTGCACTTAACATTTTTCAGAGTCTACGATTACCCCAGATAGCAATTAATTGATTACTAAATTAGACATAATCAATTAATCAGATTAGTTGTTGCAGTCCTACAGCTGCTCCCTTTTTTGTTAGAAGTTGGAACAGTGAACCAGTTGCTCTGTGACTTGGCAGGGTTTTTACGCTGGATGCCTTTCCTGTCGCTACCAGCCACATACAGTGACTGAATTACGCAATGTGGGTAAAGTGTCTTGCCCAGGGACACAACGACAGTTTGTGCTTCAAGCGAGGCTCAATAGTTTGTCTATGTATGTTCAGGTTTAATCCACCAAACACAACGAGTCCCACTACCTTCTCTAAGTATTGGTTGATACTTCTGCTAAAAAAATGCCTAAAAATAGGACACAGTTTTTACATATTTAGAATTATAACTTAACACAATTATGTTTTCCATTTAACACCTAACAGAGACTTCTTTCAAGCCGCTTTGCTAAATTTTAGGGGCATTTAGGAAGTTTGTCGTTAAATTTTGATCAGTCACCCAGCCTATAACACATCTAGGTCACACACTTTCATTTATATTGATTTTCTGTCATCACTTCAAACTCATTTGGCTGGTAAAACATTTTGTAGCTAATACATAATAAGATAATTAATAGAGTAAAGAATGCAGTGGACTGTGAGGGAATTGACACAAGGAAGTTAATGAGGCCTTTTAGACACAAATGGGTTTTTATGTGTGAAATGTAAAAGGAATTGCCAATTAGTGCCACACTGTTTTTGCAAAATGTTGGACTTAATTACAAAGGCAAGCTACATCTATAACAGCTAATGACAAAATGCTGTCCTGAATTGTCAAAACTATGTGATAAAAACATCCACGAAATTGCCTTGAAGAATACAAACCCTGGGAAAAACAAACTAACAGTGAACAGTAGCTAAATTGTGTCACCAAACTTAAGTTGCATTGGCAGCCCTCCACAGTGCAGTGTGCATGTGGGGATCTCCTGTAAAGTGTGGGAGCGTGTGGGTGACCAGTCTGTTATCCGCTGATACAGAAACATGTGTTTAAAGTGCAGTTCTTACAGTCTGGTTTCAGATGGTGCCACCACATGGCTTCAGTGAGTGAGTCTCTGTGCAGCTCAGTAGTAGTAGTAGTACAAATTGTAGTTGTAGTGTAAAGTTTGGACTCTGACTAAATGTATTGACAATTGTTAGTAGTAAACTTTTTAGTGGTTTTTAACTTAAATGATAGCTCATGGATTGGACACAGTTCTATGCAGTTCAGTGGTATAGTGCTGTAGACAACCAGTGACTCGCAGGTTTTCACTTTTTATCCCTTTAAGACTCCTTCCTGTTAGCCCGGCGAGCCAGCCTTTCTTACTTTCTTTTTGAAAGCAGGACAGTCTGGTTATTCAGTCACAAGGAAACATTTCTTCCCGGTCGATTTGGACCCAGCCTATCACAGCAGCGCGTCTTACGAATACGGAAGTCAATCTCCTAATGGAAATAACCAAGGTAGCGCCGGCTAATACCAAGCTAATTTGATAACCTCTTTCACCTGATTAACGGTGATGAATGGTGAAATGATTAATGTTTAGTGCTTTCTTTCGACACCTGTTGGTTCTGCTGAAGTCTGTGTAGTTGTCCAGTCCTCTGTGGGATTAGTTTCTTCGTCTTGTTTCCACTTTAACAACAGTAAAGTCCCATTGACGTCCGATGTAACAACCACATTTAAACAAAGTCTTTGTACAACTGACTTCTGCTTCTGTCCCCGTTCAGAAATAAGTACAGAGCTGCTCATAATACGCCGTATTCTAGTGTTTTATGGCAAAAATGGCAAACCGCCATGTTTGTTTGGGCCAGCGGTGGACTGCTTAAGTCCTGCCTTTCGTTTCTCTGATTGGTTACTCCACCTGTGATTGTTCTGCCCATAGAAGCGAAACTTATGTGAAGGGATACCAGACTAAGTTTGTATAGAATAGAAAAAGAGTCTGTATTGCGGGCCAGGCTTCCTTCCTGTAATTTTGGTAGAAATTCCTCTCCAGTATCTTAGTCAACCCTGTGTCCCATTTATGTTCTAGTCACTCATAGACCAGCACTGCACCGCTGACGTAGCCTGGCCAGCCAGACTCAATTGCATTCTTAGTGAAGTTAAGTTGGATCTAAAACCTTCTATCTTTAAAGCAGAACTAAGTAACTTTTTCTACTTTAATTACACTTTTTATTTGGAGTCTGTGTGATAATTATTGAGAGCTCCATAGAGAAAAATGAGCCAAAAACAGCAAAGAATTTATATTGTTTAGTTTTAAGTTGTGTTCAGCCCCAACCTCAGACCTACTGACCAATTAAAACTAATATGAGGCAAGCTTTATGTTTTAAATTGTCTTGTTTTATTATTTTTTCATTTGATTAGTTAATGTCCAAATTAATATTCAATTGCAATAAATCTGCACCAATCTGTCCTGGAAATCAAACTCTAACGACGATTTTGGATTAATTCTTTGTGTAGAATAATAAAAGTATCATGATGTCTGACCAGGAAATACCTCTTAAAAATGAGACAAGCAAACTCTTCGCAAAGAGGAATAGGCACAACGAGAGCGTTAATGAGAAAATACTTTGCTGAATCCATTGTTATTAGAAATACCTACAAAATCCTGAAAGATTATCACATAACCCCACCGTGAGCCCTGTCATGTGCTAAAGCCTACCGGTGTATAGACGTGCGGTTTGGTTAAAACTGTTGTTTGATGTGATGGACTGAAAGCATGAGTCAGTCTGAGGCCTGTTGCCGTGGAAACCGCAGTCAAAAACAGGGAGACGCTGGAGTTTCTAAAAACAGACATCCTCGTGTTATTTTTATCTCTGGAGTGAAAGATGGGAGTGAGATGGGATTTTTAGCCTTTTACTGATACATTTTAGAAATGCACCACTGGCTGTAGAAAGAAAGTTTCCATTTTGATAGTTGGAAGAGGTCCTTGTGAGTCTTAAAGCTCCTATGTTGTGTTTTTTTAGGGTTATTGAAATAGTTTTGGTCACCTTTGCGTTAGTATTTTACACTTTTATAACTAAAAAAAATGTATATGTATGGAAAATGTCTTATTTTAGGGAGCTGTTACTTTGACTTTGCAAAGAACACTTGCATTAGGTGTCTGACGCCCCCTGCTGGCCACTGTGGGGACTGGACAGAGCATAAAATGGCTATTGAGCCATAGCAACAGTGACACTAACAGATAAATGAGCTGGCTGCTTAGTCATGACAGCAGTGGCCAGTGAATTGCAGAGCTCACACTTTCACGCTTACACTCATTCACTAGGGGACATGTCTTTGGCCGGTGGGGGAAGAAAACATTACTGCTTTTCACTTCTGTCAGTGACTGTAGGTGTTAAAGGTCCCCTGTTCTGCTAAATCAACTTTTTTGAGCTTTTGTTAAAGTGTTGTTTGCGCTTCAAAAACGTCCCTGAAGTAGAATTGTGTTTAATTCAAGCGTTTGAGTAATCCTAAATGCTGAAGTCGTCTCTTCTGAAGAACTGAAAACGCTCGGTCTCACGGCTCTATGTAGACACGCGAATCCAGGAAGTACTCCTGCGCGCTTCTAAAGCTCATACACCGTCACCGGACTTGTTCTGATCATTTCAGAGCTTACAATGCCAGACACCTAATCCAAGCATTCTCTGCAAAGTCATAAGGCGCTTTTTCACAAGGCAGAACAGTACGGGACGTGTCAGTACGGGACGCCTTATGCTGCGTTCACACCGGACGCGTTTGAGGCATCTGGGGCGTCTGGTTTACATGTTAAGTCTATGTAAACGCGCGTCTAGACATCCTGCGGCGCGAATCAAGCGTCCAGCGCGGCGCGAATCGGGTTTTGACGCGCGAATAGCGCGGCGCGAATTGGGCGTCGACGCGTCTGACGCGCGAATCGAGCGTCTGACACTCTCGACGCCCGAGTTGAAAAATCTGAACTTTGGCGAATATTCGCGGCGCGTTAACCAATCAGGATCTAGCTCCTGCAGTGACGTGAGAGGACGTAGGAAGCGGAGATCCATCAAAACAATCACGGTGGACTTATCGAAGCTGTCAATGTGAACCTGGAGCTATAAACTACAGCAGCTCAAGACAAGCATCAAGAAGTGGCAACAAGACATAGAGGGGACCTTAACTTTAGCGTGTGCTGAGCTGAGCTCGTTGGATTAGCAGTTACTGTACTTCCCAAAACAACAGCAAAAACAGTCTGTGTACTGACTGCTAGCCTCGCCTATAACCCGCTAAAACCACTAGAGACCGCTATTAAACAAGAAAAAAACTCTTCCATATCTCCGCTCTGCTGCTGGGGTTGAGTGCCTAAAAACAGCAGTAGTGTCCTGGGGACATGTCCTCGCACCGACCCGGGACACAGGTGAGCAAACCGGCGTGGCCTCAGTTGGATTTAGCCCTGAATGAGCGGCCATTACCTGGCACAACAGACTCCTCCCATGACGCGAATTCGCGTCTGAACACATTTGTTTTGACGCGCGAACAGAGCAAAATTGGACGTGCGAATGAAGCGTCTGACTTCAAAATGTTCAAGCGTCCAACTAGACGCGTCGGACGCGAATTTGACGCCTCAAACGCGTCCGGTGTGAACGCAGCATTAGAATGGGTAGCCCCAAAACCTGCTCATGTTTCCATGACTCTGGGTCCAGTTATGTAAACAGTTGTTTTTAGAAAGTCGCCTCAACATTAGCCAGTCCTCTTTGGAATACGGCTGTTTATCACAAGGTCAAGTACGTGTTTGATAACAAAAAAAAAACATTTACCTTTTTATTTCTGTTCTTTGGTTTGTTGTTTTTGAGTGAGGATTTTCTCTTGTCCAGTGAACTCGCAGCAGTGCCCACCTCTAACCGAGCTGGATCCTATCAGAGAGGAGTGCCAATAGTAGAACAGTTTGGACCGCTTTTTGGGAACACTTGGAAACACCCCCAAACCGACCCATCCTGCCCTTTTCCAACCTAGTGGAAAATGCCTAAAGTAACAGTTCCCCAAAAGAAGACGGTTTCCATACATATAAGTTATAAAACGTGAAATACTAATGCAAAAGTGTCCAAGACTATTTCAAAAAGCCTTAAAAAGAAAAATATGGGACCTTTAATGAGTTTGAATAGCAGACTTTTTTTTCTACAGTGGCTGCTCAGTGTCAGTTCATGAAATTGTGTCTGTTTTATCGATGTATAGATTGGCAAATGTCCCTCATAGTCTCCATAGTTTCCACACTGTCTGCCAGCGGAGCCTGATCAATAATAATTTGGTAGGGAACAAAGACACACTGTTTCCGTTTTCGAGGTCTGTCCTGCTGTACTGTTTGCAGACCACCATTATAAACCACGTCTCTTATTTTACCACAGCTAAATAATTATCTATTGTCGAGAACAGAACACGCACCAGGTCTGGTTGAGTTCTCGTGCGCGTATGGCTCTGTGCAGATCAGATTCTGTCTAACTTTCACAGTAGCACTCACACGTCCTCCAGTTTCAGAGGAAGAGCTCCTGAAATGTGAGCACAAGTAGCACTCAGAAACTCGGACAGCGTATGTCTGTGTTTTCCACTGGGACGCATTTTAAGACCAAAGGACACCATTCATTAAACTTTTTAGTCTTCACTAGGGGCAATGTAGAGTTCAGTTCACCCTAACACATGCACGTCTTTGAACGGTGGGAGGAAGCGCAGCGAGAGCTCACAGTAACACGGGAAGGACATGCAGACTCCAGCCAGCGAGTGTTGGCCGACCCATGGATCGAACCCATGATCTCCTTGCTGGGAGGCGAGAACCCAAGGGACACTTAGCCTGGCCTTCCAGACTAAACTCTCTTCCTTTTCTATACAAAGAAGTTAGTCTGGTACTCCTTCGTAACATTTTGTTTCTGTGGCGGAACAATGACAGGAGGAGTAACCAATCAGAGAAACGAAGGGCGGGACGTAAGCAGTGCACCTCTGACCCAAGCAAACGAGGATCCTTTTGTTCCATTAAACACCAGAATACGCCGTATTATAAGCAGCTCTGTAGTTATTTCTGAACGGGAACAGCAGCAAAAGCCGGATGCGCCAAGAGTTGCGGTGAAAGTCAGTTTGTTTGAATGTGGTTGTTACATTGAGGAATGCACTACGTAAAGTTTTTTCCCACAAGCTGTGATGACTTTGAACAATGCACTTTGAACTGATACGCACCTTTTTGTATTTAATATTTTATTGCTGTATTTATTGGGATTTATTCATACCTGTTTTTTAGTATTTGCTTGTTTTATGTGTCTATGTTTTAACCCCGTTTTTATGTTTTGTCTGCTAATTTTGACAGTGTACTTAAGCTCATGCAACTGTTTTCCAATGTGGTTTGTTTTTACTGCAAATGGAAAATAAACTAAACTGAACTGAACATTGGACGTCACCAAGACTTTATTGTTATTAAAATGGCAAAAAGATGAAGAAAAAAATCACACAGAGCACTGGACAATAATGCGGACTTGAGCAGAACCAACAGGTGATGAAGGAAAGCACTAAACGCTGTTAATCAGCTCAGAGAAGTTATTACATTAGCTCAGTAGTCAGCGCTACCTTGGTTAGCTCTTCTGCTTTTGTAAGATGCACTGCAGATAAATAGCTGTGATAGGCCTGTTCCAAATTAAATGAGAGGGGAACCAGACACAAGCAGGACAGTCTGGCTAGGTGCTGAATAATAAAGACCATTTCTAATAATAATAAATTGATTGGATTATTATAGTGCCTGTCAATACACTCAAAGCAGTTTACATTAGTCCATTATTCCTTCAGTTCTTACACACTATGATCTAAGCACAGACACTGGAGGCAAGGCGGGCAAAGTGTCTCGCCTAAGGACACTTATGCAGCGAAAACCTGAAAAATGGGATTATATTGAAGTTGGAATTTAAGATTTGTTTCAACATGTTGGATGAAATGAAAAACTGCTCAAAATGGGGGCGCCTTGGTGGCTCTCCTTATAGAGCACACACATGCCAGTGCAGCCTGAGTTTGATTCCCGGCTCGGGTTGATCCGCTCCATGCCATTTTCCCTGTTTCTCTCTCTCTGAGTCTCGGTCTGTCCACAGTTTGTCTCTAATGAATGTGCAGGGGTCTGTGGTGAGTTATGAGTGAGGAGAGTTTCAGTAAACAGGACAGACAGACTGCTGTGGCCATTAAAGCGTGAAGAATCAGACTCCAGCTGCTCGACTGGTTCAGTGACACAGCAGAGTGAGCAAAGGGCTTTAACAGGTGTCAGGAAGTCATTGCAGCTACTGTCACCCAGTATTTCATAATAACAGCAGGGTTTATCTTCTGCTGACGGGAAGCTGAGGATACATTTAAAGAGACTGGAGTGGAGTGGTTCAGGTCAGTGCAGAGGTAGAAGAAGTAAAAGTAATAAAATGAATGTTTGAAGTACTCAACATAAATATTACATGAGTAAAAGTAAAAAAAGTACTCTGAGTAAAGTTTTAGTGCTACTACTTCCACTTGTACTACTTCTACTACTGCTGCTACTACTGCTACAATATTACACAAGTTGAAGTACTCAACACAAGTATTACTTGAGTAAAAGTACTGCGGGTAAAGTTTACCACCACTACGACGTCTACTTCAAATACTGCTGCTACTACTACGTCTACTTCCACTACTGCTACTACTACTATAATATTACACAAGTTGAAGTATTCAAAAAAGTATTACTTGTGTAACAGTAAAAAGTACTGGGGGGTAAAGTTTACTTCAAGTTCTACCACTACTGCAACTACCACTGCCACTACTACTACCACCAATACTACTTTTACCACTATCATTACTTTTATAATATCACTCAAGTTGAAGTACAAAACAAACCTTTACTTGGATACAAGTAAAAAAGTACTGGGGGTGAAGTTTTAGTGCTAATGTTTTAGCGCCACTACTACTACTTCCACTTGTACTTTTACTACTGCTACCATTACTACTACTACCGTAATATTACTCAAGATGAAGCACTCAACAAACATACTTGAGGCAAAGTAAAAAAGTACTGCGGGGCAAAGTTTATTACTGCTACTACTTCTTCCACTACTGCTACTACCAGTACCACTTAATGGCTAGTATATGGCTATACTACTGTTCCCACTACTACAACTACCACTACTACTATAATATTACTCAAGTTGAAGTACTCAACAAAAGTATTACTTGTGTAAAAGTAAAAGAGTGCTGTGGGTGATGTTTAAAAAATGCTTATACATTGAACTAAAAGCATGTTTTTAGAGAAGTACAGTTTTTGCCAAAAAATCTACTGTAGGTAACGTTTACTTCCACTATTACTACTACTGCTGCTACGTCTTCTACCACTACTATTATTTACTCTACTGCTACCTGGCACCGGGACTTTCTGGTTGTGAGGAGATTATATTGCCACAAGTTTAGAAATACCTGTATAGAGCGCTCGAGTAGAAGTATCTGGTTACTTTCCTCCACTGACAACTTCCTGAAGCGTTCAAATGTACTTTCACGCTTTGGTGACCTCTCTGCTTTCGGTTCAAGTTGTGTGGCTCAAAATATTAAGATAACAGTCTGTTAATTGGGTGATTAAAAGTGAAAGGGAAAACCCCGAATGCCGTTGTTTTATCAAATGTCTCGCATTCTTATTCCAAGAAGGAAGAATGCTAAATGTAGGCTAGTGTTTACATTAGCAACCAGGCATAGATGTTGGGTGTATGGTTCTTACTTGTTTGCACTGTTTGCATGCAGGGCGATTTGCAGAGAAGAAGTACAAGTAAAAATACCGTTAGGATAAAATAATATTACTACTACTACCACTACTACTATTAACACTACTACTAGGATTTTCTGGTTGTGAGGAGACCATATTATCTTTGCCACAAAGTTAAAAAATGCTTGTACAGAGAAGTATCTTGTTACTTTCCTCCACTGACAATTTCTCCAAAGTGCATTTAAATCACTGATGCACTGTATTAAAGCCAAGCGTAACCTGCAACGTTAAAGTGGAACTCAGTAACTTAAACTGTATTGGAGTCTGTGATGGTTAAATGAGTTGTTGTGGGGTGAATGAAGCATCCAGTGCCCCGCCCCCGGTGTCACAGAAGTCTCAAGTGTCGCGAGAAAGTGGCTCAGTGGGGTTAGAGCCAAACAACAAGCTGGCATTGGTTTATTTTTGGGGTTTTCTTTATGGCAGAGCGGCTAAATGACACAGAAAATGACAGAAAAGCTGAAAGAGGGGTCACACAGGAGTCTACTGGACTTGTGGGTATTTATGACAGTGCTTTACTCCCAAATGTGGGGGAGCTCCAGGGTAAATAAAAACAAAACAAAAAAAAAACAGAGAAGAAATTAGCAATTTTAGTTCTGCTTTAAATAGAGTCTAAAATGCAGAAATCTGATGCACTCTTTTAAATGTGAAGCTTAGAAATTAGAGAATCCATTGCAAAATAAATTGTACTTTTTATTGGTTCTGCTAAAATGGAGGACCTTTTTTTTTTTAAATAATAGAAATTTGCAACCCATTTTAACTTTGCAATCTATCTTCAGTACGATCCACTGGTAAAGGTTTCTTGAAAAGCACCTGAATGCTGTGAGTTCAGTTTAGTTGAGGTATTTAAGCAGTCAGAGCAGAGGTCACCAGACCCACATACATACATATGACGGTTTGTTATGGTCTTTTTCTGCCCTGCTGTTTTTCTATGAAGTGTTGATAGGCACCAAAGGGCATGTATTACAGTAAAGCAGTCTGCCCCAGTATTACGCAGGTGCTTTGTTGTATAAAACAGAGAATAGGTCAAGCCCACGGTCTGTTTGTTCACAGTGTAAAACAAGATATTTGATGTAGTCTGATAAACACATATGTCTATTAGTTGAAACAAAAGGGATTTGTGTAATTGTAGTTTTATTGATTCACTTTGTAGCTGTAGACAGTTGTCAGCACAAAGACAGACTAAACCTTGTTCTAAATAAATAAACATTTAAAGGTCTGTCGGTGTTTTCCTTGGAAATATTTACAGACAGACAGGGTAGAAAAAGTCTGTCATGAGCTATTTTTGTCATTGTATTCATGCATATTAATTATTCCATTAATAGGGGTTATGCGCTAACTACTTCCACATTCGACAAAACAGAATGATCGACTTCCGGTCACAGCTTGTAAGTGAGCAGCCGGACAAAGGCAGCTTCAAAAAACATATTTATGACTTACACATAATAAAACGCAAAATAAAATCATCAAACTAACATTGCTATGGACTAACGCAGTTAAATATTTAACTAATTGCTGAGCACGGAGGCGGGATATTATTTTTTTTTTCTCTCGTCTGACATAAAAAGCTTTTTAAATATAGGTTTATTATTTGTAAGGTATAAAGTATTGCATAGTTTTGCATATTTTTGCTAAATGTCTGTACAAAAAAACAGCAAAACAGCAGCAGTGTAAAAATGTTTTAGCCCTCCCTGCTTCTAGACCAGGTATTTTATCATTTATACATTATAAGGAGTCTAAACGCGATTGGCACAAGTTATCGCTGCTCTGTACTATTTGTTTTTTGCCATATTGCCCAGCCCTACTTCTATGTAACACACACTTGCACTGAGAGGAGTTTCTGAAGTCGTAGAGGCTGAAGTTAGTTATTCTGAAAGTGTGTTTTCACTGACCCCATTGGCAGGCATACATACCACAAAAGCCTGTGTCATTGCTCTCATCTGCTTCTCCAAACTGGGAGCCTGCTGACAATTACGTACTGTAGGGAATAGGTCAGCTATGTACTCTGCTTGGCGTTGTTCTGCTGGTCATGTTGCTTGCTTGTTTTCTCAACACATCATATTGTCCACGAAATTACTCAAACATTTCCAAAAACACATGCTCAGCTGAGACATGTTGACAGAACAAATAGGTTAAATGTCTTAGTAGAGGTCCAATTAATGCAATTAAATAAGCAGATTTAGATTCTCCTATACATGTCTATAGTATCCTTATTTATAAAACCTAGAAAAGTTCTTTTCCTGCAAAGCCCTGAAGCTTTTATGCACTAAAGCATCTGAAAGGCAGAAAATAGCTATATGTTGAAGAGCATCGACATGTCAGCATATCTAAGAAGCCAGCTCTCCTCTGAGGGGGATAAACATCACAGAAAACAAGAATTGTGTGTATTTTGTTCTTATGAAATGGCTGAGGAGACAGAGTTTATCTTCTTAAGTGTGACGCAGGTTTAAAAGCAGCTTGTTTTAGTAACAATCCATACGGGCTTTATTTAATGCTGAGAACTGCTGTCAACTTGCATTTTGTCTCTGGTCTTTTGTTGTCCGTTTTAATCCTACACCAAAGCATCGTGTTCTTATTTGTGTCCAGCTCGGGTCATTTAGTGGAACGGCTGTGATTTGTAAAACAGTCTCATACCGCACAAGCCGAGACAATACTGTTACTGTGGGTTCTCTCTGTCTTCCTCCCTCCATGCAAAGACATGTTCGGTGACCTGGAGATGTTGCATAGTGAATGAATGTGTGAGTGAATGCTTGTCTGTCAATGTCAGCCTGTGACTGAGTGGTCATTATCCAGATTGCACTCTGCCTAAGGCCCATAGATGCTTCGATAGGCTCCATCCACCCTCAGTGAACGTCATTCTTTGGTCTATTTTGCTTCTTACCTTACAATTTAACCTTGCCAACAAAAACCTGAGACCTCCCTCTTCAGACAGAACCAGGGTTCACTTGGTGGGTCCACATTATCCAGAATTTACACCGGTGGTGTCGAGGAAGCAGATCTATTTACGAGTGTATGTTTAAAAGCATCTACACCAGCAATTTACACCAAGGACGTCAGAGCTGCTGCGCTGCTCGTGTTGATTTTGTCCTTTTACTGACTACTCACCGTCTAAACAGAAAGCTGTGGCCACTGAGCCCTATGCATTCAACTTCTTCATGTTGTTCTTGTAAAATGGCTGCTTGGTGTTGCAAATTACATTGCATTCCTCTCCATTAAGCATTAACTTCTTGATGTGTGATGTTTACATAACCGCTGTTTCAGTGAGCCTTTATTTAAGTGTAGCAGAAGTTTATTTGACTCTTGACACGCCAGGGATGCACAGTCAGTTAATTTTCTTTTATTGAATAATTGGTAGTCTTAACAAATGATTGCAGATTAACTGTCAAACACTGGCTTGACATCACCTATGGCTGCGTTTTATAAAAAATAATTAAATTCAAAGTCATGAACAATAATAAAAGTGGCTTTATAAAACTAAAGACAAGTTATAGGTTTGTATATTTTAGGAAACAGTTGCTTAATTTTATGGTTAATTTGGCCTAACTCTCCAATGGTACTGTACCTTTACTCTACTGTACAGTATAACCATTATTGTTTGTTTTTATTTCAATCGATTGTGGCCATAATGCTGATTAATCAATTAACCAGTTAACCACGAACACCCCCTAGTTTGCACGGCTGTAGCTCTGCAGATTGATCGACGCAGAGCCAATCAAAAAGTAGAACTCAAACCTATCTTTACTGAAACGGCGAGTCGTTTGTGAGACGCCATGTGCCACCGCCGGTGTGAATTGCCAGACTGCTTGAACAGAAAGCAGTTCATACGCAGCTGGCACACTGCTGTCGTTCCACGCTCCTGCTGCTTTTGGTGTAAATTTGGGGTTAGAGTTTTAATGCACGTTCACACTTTGCTCAAAAATATATCAAAAACTATCATTTGTTTTCTGTCGGTACTCCTCTGTCCTAACTAATAAAACCTAAAAGGCAAAAACATATCTGACTTAAAAAAATAGCTCTAATAAAAAATGTCTTAATTGTTGACCTAATATACTTCAATAACTGAGTTATACCTGAAGCATTTAGTGTGTATATCTTAGGTGATCTTGAGTACTACCAACACTACTGCTATAGATATATAGATCCAGCCTTTACTCCCCTTGCTGCAGTTCCTCCTGAGACACACTTTTCCCCCTCACAGCGGTGAGCGGTCTGACCTAAACGGTGGAGTTGCGTAAGGCTTTTGTCAGCTGTCATCCCGCCGGGAACATTTCCACTGTGTGTGAAATTGATTGTGAATATTTTGGCTGCGCTGCTCGGTTGCATAATAAAACTCAATATAGGCCTCTCCATTACACATCACTGCTCAGTCTCTACATGTTTAAGGTACAGCCATCAGTCAGCAGTAAGCAGAATTTGTGAGGCTGTTAAAAATGCTTCCCTAGACTAAATCGTGTCTTTGCAAAATCACGAATAAGTGCCTATTGTGTATTAAAATACTGAGACAGTTAAAGTGATGGCTCAGTAGTTCTTAGTTTATAATCTGTTTTCACTGGTCCCATTTACAGCACTACATGATTTAGTCTCTGTGTCAGTGCTCCTGTCTGCTACTTCATACTGGGAGTGTGCCTATTGGTCATCATGTCATCGTGCTAGTTTGCATGTTTAAGAATAGTCCCGCTATTTCTCACCTTTAAATTCCACTCGTTCATGGCATTTCTTGCAGTCTTTCCCAGTGGTGTCGTCTCTGGTCTTTTATGAGCAGCTGTCTTCACGTGTTACAGATGGGCTCTGAGTTTGCATAACCCCCTGAGTTTCAGGGTTTAGGGTTTAAGGTTAATGTATTCCACTACAGTCGGCTACTACATACAGCTGCGATCAGAAATGTTCAACCCCCTCACCTCAAAAGATATTATAATGACGTGAATATCAATGGTTACATATCTGCCCAGGCCCGGAACCTAAAGCACAGTAGTTTGGCTGATGTGAATGCTTCCGGCACGGTCGCTCATGCATGCGCACGCACGCAAGAACCAAACAAAGAAATTGTTAGTCGACCAAAATTATGCCCAGTGACCAAAATCGATCAAAATGATATGTTGGGGTACTTACCAGAGTTTAACCCAAACAAGCGATTTCATATTAGTCAAGTGATACAATATTACCTGCAGATGGCTGTAAATACATTGTTATCTAAAAATCATCTCTGTTATCTTAAAGGTACTGTAAGCAGCATGCGCTCGTATTGGTTTGAAAACAATACTGCAGTCTGAATCAAAACAATGGTCTCTTTTCTGATTGGACGATCAGCGATGCAGTTTCAGAACCAAAACAAAAAATGTAAACAAAAACAACTTGGCCATTATGTAAAACATGTTTTAAATTGTTAATAAATTAGCTGTACTATTATTATCAGTAAGTAAGTATATCATATCTTGGGGCACGTGTGGGTAATTTTTATGAAATATAAAAAACATACTGCGCATAGCACCTTTTAAATTAAATGAAAAATAAAAGTTATAAAGTAATAAATGAGACCATTTTCTTCAATGCAAAGAGTGAATGTGACTAATCGACCAATAAAATTATAGTTGACTAAGTGACCAGAAGCTGCACTACAGCTTTGTCACACACGGCACTGTTGTTTTCATGGTAAAGAAAGGGAATAAATACCATATTCAACGCTGATCTGTGCGCTCATCTCTCTGATGAAAGAATTACAATTACAGTAGTTTTGAAGCTGTACGAATCATGCGATGCTCCGCATATGTGCGTATTCAAAAACCTGGTCCTGTCTTATGAACAGGACTCAAATTAGACACAAAACAAGACTGATGTAGCCGCCGGTCACCCTCGGAGCTGATGACGTAACCAGGCCACGGCACAGATTGTCTTTGCAGGTGTGAGTGTGGGCCAATGGGTGACTCAGACCCCTCCTCAGTCGTACCTGGGCACGGCACTGTTTGATTAGGTCTGCTGTGACTGTGCCCTCAGTTGTTTTTCAGACGTGGAATGTGTCGTTTTTTTGGTCCTTTTAATGACATCTAGTGGCAAAGATGCAGACTCACACCGTTATCTATACCTGAATCCAAAGATAAGTCTGAATTGTAATGGTTTGCAAATAGCATTCAAACTTACACCGATCAGGCCTAACATTACGACCACTGACAGATGAAGTGAATAACACAGATTAGCTCTTTATCATGGCTCCTGGATGGGATATATTAGGCAGCAGGAGAACATTTTGTCCTCAAAGTTGATTTGAACAAGATTGACAAAGGCCAAATAGTGATCGCTATAGACGACTGGGTCACAGCTAGGGCTGCACGATATGGAGAAAACATGCGATATTTGATAACTATGTTGAAAATTTCGATAACGATATTATTGCGATATTTGAAAATAGAGCTTACTTTTCATAACATAGTAAGTTAAATTCACTACATTTCACAAAAATGTAAGTTCCTGTATTTACAAGTCAAACACACAGACTAAACCAGGAATAAAACAAGGCTAAGCTGTGACTAAATGAAATAAATTAACACGAAAACTGGACTTTTTAAACATTTTTATTTAGTCACAACACATGTTCTTTTAAGGCTCTGGTGGAAAATGATTCTTCAGTGTAAATCTATGTCAGATGGAAGACCACAGCGTTATTGCGATATACACTCACCGGCCACTTTATTAGGTACACCTTGCTAGTACCAGGTTGGACCCCCCTTCAGAACCGCCTTAATCCTTCGTGGCATAGATTCAACAAGGTACTGGAAACATTCCTCAAGAGAGTTTTGTGCATATTGACATGATAGCATCATGCAGTTACCATATTGACATGATAGCATCATGCAGTTGCTGCAGATTTGTCGGCTGCACATCCATGATGCGAATCTCCCGTTCCACCACATCCCAAAGGTGCTCTATTGGATTGAGATCTGGTGACTGTGGAGGCCATTTGAGTACAGTGAACTCATTGTCATGTTCAAGACACCAGTCTGAGATGATTCGAGCTTTATGACATGGCGCGTTATCCTGCTGGAAGTAGCCATCAGAAGATGGGTACACTGTGGTCATAAAGGGATGGACATGGTCAGCAACAATACTCAGGTCGGCTGTCGCGTTGCAACGATGCTCAGTTGGTACTAAGGGCCCAAAGTATGCCAAGAAAATATACCCCACACCATTACACCACCACCACCAGCCTGAACCGTTGATACAAGGCAGGATGGTTCCATTCTTTCATGTTGTTGACGCAAAATTCTGACCCTACCATCCAAAATTCTGACCCTACCATCCGAATGTCGCAGCAGAAATCGAGACTCAGCAGACCAGGCAACTTTTTTCCAATCTTCTATCGTCCAATTTTGATGAGCCTGTGCGAATTATAGCCTCTGTTTCCTGTTCTTAGCTGACAGGAGTGGCACCCGGTGTGGTCTTCTGCTGCTGTAGCCCATCTTCCTCAAGGTTCGATGTGTTGTGCGTTCAGAGACGCTCTTCTGCAGACCTCGGTTGTAACAAGTGGTTATTTGAGTTACTGTTGCCTTCCTATCAGCTCGAACCAGTCTGGCCATTCTCCTCTGACCTCTGGCATCAAAAAGGCATTTTCGCCTTGGTCCTTTTTTTTGGACCATTCTCTATAAACCCTAGAGATGGTTGTGCGTGAAAATCCCAGTAGATCAGTAGTTTCTGAAATACTTCAATAACCAACAACCATGCCACGTTCAAAGTCACTTAAATCACCTTTCTTCCCCTTTCTGATGCTCTGTTTGAACTGCAGCAGATCGTCTTGACCGTGTCTACAGCCTAAATGCATTGAGTTGCTGCCATGTGATTGGCTGATTAGAAATTTGCGTTAACGAGCAGTTGGACAGGCGTGCCTAATAAAATGGCCGGCGAGTGTATTTAGATTCTTGCAATACGGATATTGCGTTTCCTGATACTTTTGCGATATATTGTGCAGCCCTAGTCACAGCACCTACAAAACGTCAACTCTTATGGGGTGTTCCTGGTCTGCAGTGGTCAGGATCTATAAAAAGTGGTCTGTCACAAACATTATGGCAAAAATAATCCAATACTTGCTATACGGATATTGAGTGCGTTGATAATAGATTTGATAAAAGTTTGTACAGCTCTAAAAGAAATTAATAAAACCTATATGCAAGTAGTAGTTTATTTTTGTGTGCTAATTACAGTTGCATATAATTCATACTCATCTTGCTCTCTTTACAAAGCGTTTGTCCATTGAGGTGGTGCTGACTCCCATCTCTCTACGCTGTGTCAGTGGGCGGCTGCCAAATGCTGTTTATAGCTGAGGTCAGGCTGGACAGCTTTAATAACCCCAGTGTCTAATCCATGCGAGGCTTTGCAATCACATCCTACACTGACGGCTTCTGTCGGACACTGTGTAAGAATGGGCTCTGGATAGTTAATATTAATAAGTAAATGTAGAATATATATTGAGAGGTGGAGAGAGACTATTTAGAGAGGGGTATTTAGTGTTTAGACTAATACTAAATACTAAATACTCCTTTAAAAACTGGTCTTAAGACTAATTTCAAAATCTGGTCTCGTGGTTCTCAGTTGGTCCGAATGTGGGACCCTGATAATTGTATTGTGACCCACTTTTTACATTTTACTACAACCTCTGTGGTTCATGTATTTTAAAATTAGGCTTTAAATAAGATTCAGTTCAAAATTTTACCAAAGTGCTGAACAGAAATAAATATTTAATTAAGAATAGTGCAAATACTAGTGGTGTCAATAAATACAGACTATGACAGCCAACATACCACAAAAAAAAAAAAAAAAAATACTAAAACAACAACAGGTGCACAATGAAAGAGCTATAAAACATATATAAATAGGGAATAAAAAGATAAATATTAAAACAATTTTCCTATGACCCACTTTTGGTTCCTGACCCATCAGTGGAGAATCACTACACTAAAATCAACAGTGGCTCTGATTGTGTTGGAGATCAAGTCTAATAATACTTTAGGGTTTTTTCCACTCTTTATATGAACCAAGGTTATTTCCTGATTTGTAAACAGGAAGTATTTCAAGGACTAAAGTCAGTATTGTGACAATCTCCTGGTTTGCAACTAATAAAAATAAACCATTTTAACTTGAGAAATAACTGGTTGAACATGTATACTGCTTTGCCTACCATTCTACTTTCATTATGCCGGAAAAAAATATTTGGCATACGGGTGTAAGAAAATATAAAAATATCTCTGTATTGCAATGTTTTATTTGGCGATACTGTGTCAAAGGAAAAATGGCTGTATTAATAGAGCAATATCGGCTTTGATGTGATTCAGCACCTTCATAACCATACAATTGATACAGCAACTGTTAGCCAAAAATCATAAAAGTTTAAAGTTCTAAATCGAGGTTTGTGATGGGGTTTATGTCCTGCAGACAGAGAGCAAAGAAACACAGCATTTTAAAAGTTCAGTACAACATTTTATTTCATGAAAAACACAAATCTTACATCCTAAAAATTGTTTTTTTTTTATGTGTATTGATATATATACTCCAGAAAGCGATACAGTGCAATGCATATCAAGATTATTGTATTGTAGAAATGAAAAATTGATATAGTAACTGTATTGTTACCCCCCTAATTGTGATGCTTAGATCATGATACCAGACTCTTGCCAATACACAGCCCTATGGCCAATACAAATCATAGTTATAATGATAATAAATAATAGTTTTACACTTTACATACAGTACATAAATTAACAGGAGCTTACCAACAATCATAAACTAGAAAATGTTTGTTTAATTCTTAGAATTCAATTGGATTTGCGTTAGAATTATATTATATCATATCAGAATTGGAATACGTTTTAAGCATAAAAAGGCAAATAACTAAGTTAAAATGCTAATATTAATTGCATGTCCATGTTGTGATTTCAGACGCCCCAATGACAGAGCAGCAGGAACTGTTCACTCAGAAACTCCAGCAGTGCTGCGTCCTCTTCGACTTCTTCGACTCAGTGACAGATTTGAAAAGTAAAGAGATCAAGAGAGCCACGCTGAACGAACTTGTGGACTATGTTTCCGTCAACAGAGGAGTCCTGGTGGAGACGATCTACCCAGAGATCACCAACATGGTGAGGACAGCTGTGTTTGTCTGTGTGCTATAATGTTTTCTTTTTGTGTTGTAGCTTTAAATTAGCAAGCATAGGCCTCGGCTTCTCGCAGTGCTTTTGCTTCCTCTGTTTTACAAGAATTTATTGCCAAAGTCACTTAGCTGTTTACTCCCAAAACTGTTATGTTCAGCTGCACAGTAATTGCTTTTCACTCCAACAAACTGTTCAAATATCACATTATCACTCTATACTGATGCAGCAAGCCACTGGTGGTCCATCTCTGCAGGTTGTGTCTCTGTTTGCCTCTAAATTTGCTAATGTTTTGAATGATTTGGAGCCAGATGGTGTTGGCTTCAAACAGGAAGGACACATGCAGCTGGCCTCGAAGAACGCCACAGCGTGCGTCCAGATGTTCTTTGTAAAGAAACATAAGGCAGCAGCAGCAAAACAAAACTGTGGAAAAGTCTTCAAAGACAGAGTGAAAGTCAGATGTAAAAACTGCAGGTGGCTTCAAAATATGTATGTACTGTGGACATAGAAACAAGTATTGAACAGAAATATAGAGATACTAATTTAAATGCTCTGCCAATACTGAACCTATACCATTATACTGGGTTTACAACAGGGGTCTATTGCTGCTTGAGTCATTGTGAAAGGCAAAAAACAAAAGGGTTGTAGGGTGAATGAAGCATCCGTCACCTCCCCTGCTTTCTCTGGGCCAAACACGGCACTTGCGAGTCTGCGTGGTGCCGGCCCGGTGTCACAGAAGTCTCGAGTCTTGCGAGAAAGCGGCACATCGCAGTTAGCTAAACCACAAGCTAGCATTGGTTTATTTCTTGATTTTTTTTTTGTCATGGTAGAGTGGCCAAAGGGCGGAGCTCTATGGAGGAAAATGAGGCAAAAACAGCTAAGAAATTAGAAAAGTTCTGCTTTAAAGAGGCTGTGATGGAAGTCTAAAATACTTACCCCAATGCTGACTTT